>CAUYQG010063578.1:0-34677 GCA_963574415.1 Tarsius wallacei
TCCGCCTCCGCTCGGCGCCCGGCCCGATCTGGGCGGGCCGCTGCGCCCGGGCCCTATGAGGGAGCCCGGGCGGCGGAGGGCCGGGCCCGGCGCCGCCTGCACACCGCCCGGAGGGGGCTGGGCCCGGGAGCCGAGGCAGCCCTCTGGGAGGGACGCCCGGAGCTGGGTTTGCGGCGAACGCGGCCTCCTCGCCGCTTCCCCGGCGCCCCGGGGTCTGAAGCGGGGCGGACGGCTGGGGAGCGGCTCCGGGTCCCTGCGAGCCCGAAAGAGCCGGGGACCGAATGGCCCTCGGCCGCTGCCCCCTCGGCCGCCCCCTGCCCCTTGTCCCTTCGGGGCCGGCCGCGGGGGCGTTGTGGGCGTGGCGGTGGGCAGTCACGTTCTCGGGCCGAGGTCTGAGCCCGGAATGGTGACTCAGGCCTGGGACCTTTCTGCACTGCGTCTGCCGATGTCAGGCCGGACGCCGAGAGCGGACTCGGGCCTCGCCGGACAGGCGAGGACACCGGCTGTGGGGCGGCCTCCGAGCCTCGGTTTCTCCCCGGGGTGGCTGTTATGGGCAGGTGTGTCCGAGAGGAGCGCCCCCAAGCCGCGGCCCCCTCTGCCGCCGGCCCGGGGCTTGCCCACGGCGAACAGAAGCAGCAGCACCGTCGGCCCTGGCGCGGAGCCGGGTGCCCGCCACACCCGCGGCCTCGGTGTTTCTGTTGGCTCCAGCACGTGGGCGTGCGATGGCAGATCAGATGGACCCGACTGACTGGCTGGCTGCAAACTTAAGCGCAACTTGAGAAAAAAATTGCCCTAATCTGTTCCTTGTTGCACATCTAAGTTCCTTACCATGTTTCTGTTGTAAATAACCCCGTGAAAAATCTTCCTCCTTCTCTGTGTTGTGTGCGGTTTTATTCTTTAGGATACTTTCCCGGAGGAGGAATTACCGAGTCGATGGAGATAAGCTGCCAAACTGCCTTCAGAAAAATAATTTACATTCTCACTAGCAGTGGATTAGAGCACATTCTGTGAATTCTGGACATCAGTGGGTATTTCGCGTTTGTTAATGTGGTTTTGTTGTTGTTTGGGTTTGTATTGCTGGACAGTTGTCGCGTTTGGTGGCCATTTACATTTATTTATGTTGTCTGTTTTTCTTATTGTGGCATTTTATGGATATTCACACTTTGTCATATGTTGTTCTAACATCTTTCAAAGGCTAAATAAACTCAAGCTGAATTTTTAATGAAAACACATTTTAGTACTTAACACATCACATGGGGAATTTCCTGAAATCCCACTTGAAGACTCAGTGAAGGGTCAACAGCTGTCTTTTCTCTAAACATTTGCTAACTGATGTATAAATGTGTTTTTTTGTATGTTAATCCAAACTAAGTTTTATTTTTTAAATTTTATTTATCTATTTATTGAGTTGGAGTCTCACTCTATCGCCCAGGCTGGAGTGCACTCACAGCCACCCCAGCGTCAACCTGCTGGGCTCCAGCGATCCTTCTGCCTCAGCCTTCCAAGTAGCTGGAACTACAGGCGCTCGCTACCACACCTGGCTAATTTTATTTATTTATTTATTTATTTGTTGTAGAGAAGTGGTCTCGCCAAGTTGCCAGGGCTGGTCTCACTCCCGCGGGCTCCCAAAGTTCTGGGATTACAGGCTGAGCCAGCGTGTCCGGCCCAGACTAAGTTTTAAGCACTTGGGGGACAAGGACTCTACACTAGTACGCTAGTACTGTTTTCTGATTCATTGTGGCCAAAGCCAAGGAGTGGTTTTTAGAACCCTCCTTCCAACACCTTCCCTCCAGCCACTCCTGATGACAAATATAATTCTTTGATACAGATAGCTGGCATTTTCTCAATTTTATATGGAGTATAAATAAGAATAACTTTAGGAAGCTGCTACTTTTTATTGATCTATAAGTTATGCTTTCTAGGTAAACATAATGTGCTTTCTAGGTAAAGGGAGCTTTAAAATTCCTTTAAATGGAAGATTAAAGCCCTCAAAGTGTGGTGTTGTTTTATTATTATTACCTCCTTCAAGAAAAATTAGGTCTCGGAGTATAGGGACTTTCTCAGTGTTGTTTATTGCAGTATTCTGGTGTGGATTAGGTGCTTACTCCCTTATGAGTGATAAAAGAGCCCTTACTTAATATTTGTTTGTTTTTTTGCTTCCTAAATTGGCACGTTTGCAGATAAATTTGCCTATTTGGGATTTTGAGCAGATTACTACTCTATTCAATACAGGTTTGTAGAGGTTAGCAAGCATCAAACTTTTATCAAACTTTGTCATATTTTCCCCATTTCCCCCCCCCCAATAATAAAAATGTAAATGGTACAAACGTTGCCCCCTGCAGGGTATGGTGGCTCATGCCTGTAATCATGGAGGCAGAGGGGGGAGGATTGCCTGAGCCCACGGGTTCCAGACCAGCCTGGGCTACATGGTGAGACCTCGTTTCTACAATAAATAAAAAAATTAGCATGGTGGTGCGCATCGGTACTTCCAGCTACTTGGAAGGCAGAGGCAGAAGGATCACCTGAGCCCAGCAAGTCATGGCTGCAGTATGAGTGTGCCACTGCACTCCAGCATGGGCAACAGAGACTCTGACTCCAAAAAAAAAAAAAAAAAAAGTCTCCCACCTATCCTTTCAATCCTCAGTCCATTTTCCCTTTCTGAAAGTAAACATTCTTAGCAATGTTTGTTTTGTTTTGTTTTGTTTTTGTGTGAAGTCCTTTGCCACCTGTCTGCTTCCCTAAACTGGGAGGTCCTTGAAGTAGGCTGGGGCGAGAGGGCCTGGGTTCCAGGTGGGAAGGAAAGAGTTCTTGGTCCACAGATCCAGGACTTAGAATTGGCACCCATGTCCTCACTTAGAATGAGAGAGATAACTTTGCACCAACTGTATAGAATGACTAAAGGGAAGAAGGAATTTTTTAAAAGTTGAAAACAAGACAATGCGAGTGCCACCTCGTCTATGAAGCCTTTCCTTGACTTTCTCTGGTTCGCACTCCAGACTTTCCACTACACCCTGCATGGACTATGTAACACTCTTACTTCCTTTACTTGTCTGGCTTCCCTCCTGACCAGGTCTGATCAAGTTTTGTCTTTAGAGCTCTAGCAACTAGCACTGTGCCTTAGTCACGAGAAAGTGCTTAATAAGTGCTTCGCTTCTGAAATAACTGAATGAAAATCTAGTGATCTTTAAAACAAACGTGACAGAATGAGTAAGAAACCTGGGCCCTGCCTCCTTCAGCTGAGAATATGGCACAGTGTTTTGGTTTAACTACAGCAACATCCTAACTGAAATTTTGAGTGACTGTTCTGGTTTTTTAAATGTCGTGCTCCTCTGAGTACAGCACAGACTGTACTGGGGAGAAGTGTTACACCCACCTGCCCTAGGGCATATCTAATTCAAATTTCCAGTTCCTTTCTCCACCCAGTGTTGTTTCTAACTGTAATGTTGCTAGGCAACTTCTGCAGAATCCACGTTTGTGGTGATGTAATAACTGGGTAAAAATCTTGTCTCTAGCTCTTGGGAGAACAAACTTAACCTGTTTATCCTCTTTAACCTTATGATTTAGCAAGAAAAGGACGTTAATACTACGATTGTCAGTCCATTCAACTTCTTTAGCAATAAAATGAAGATTCTTGCCCTGAAAATTTATAATTGAGATTCCTAAATCCCCCTCTCACATACTTTGAATAAATACAACATAGGAATATGTGTACATATTCCTATTAATATGAGCCTTACACTTTTTTTTAAGCCTTGCACTCTTTTTTTTTTAGCCTTGCACTCTTGAATGAAATCCCGCAGAATTAGGAACTAATTTTTCTCAGTGATATAAACAGACTGTACGAATGTTTTCTAAGACTAGTCCGGCTTTACCCAAAGCTGAATTTTTTTCTAGCATACACTTTTTATTCTGGAGAAATAATCAGTCTCTATGAAGAGCCTACTCTGATAGATTGCTAACTTTAAAAAAAGCCACATTGGTCAAGTGTCAGTTTTTCATTTAAAAAACAAATAATATGCTTTAAAAGTTCAGCTGTTGCTGGGTGCAGTGGCTCAAGTCTATAATCCCAGCATTTTGGGAGGCGGAGGCGAGAGGATTGCCTGAGTCCAGGGGTTCAAGACCAGCCTGGGCAACTTGGTGAGACCTTGTCTCTACAATAAATCAAAAAATTGGTCAGGCATGGTGGCGCACGCCTGTAGCTCTAGCTACTTGGAAGGCTGAGGCAGAAGTATCGCCTGAGCCCAGCAGGTGGAGGCTGCAGTGGCTGTGAGTGGCTGTGAGCCTGGGTGACAGAATGAGACTGACTCAAAAAAAAAAAAAAAATTCAGCTGTCTTTGTTTATCTTTCTTGTTAACTTTACTTTCTCCTTCTTGTTCTCTAAGCAAATCTCAACTTACTTAAGCCCAGCTCTGTTACCAACTGCCTATTGGCCTCAGGAATCCAGATCTCAGACTAGAATGTGGTAACTCCTAGGCTGCTCCTATTTGACTTTCCAGGTATAGATTAGATTTTTCTTCTTTGTCACTTGTCTTAATACCCTTCTGCTAGATGTGATTATTTGATCATTTCACTACATGTTGATCAGCTCACCCTGAGCGCGATAAATACAATTCCTCCCGAGTTGTTCAGTTGATTAAATGTGAGACTAACACTGTCCTTTGCAAATAGTCAGTGTTCAATAAATGTGCTTTTAATTATAGCAGTGTTGTTTGACCTATTCACACTTGTTAATGGATTTATAGTCAATAATTGTAACTTGTGACTCCTGATGTCCCTAAAATGTTTGCTTAATATGAATAAACAGTTGAGTTTATGCACAGCCAGTTAGGATGATCAAATCAGAAGAGTACTGATGTAATAAGAACTTAAGAAGCATAACTCAGGAAAAGTGACCAGTTGAGAACTGGTAATTTCTTTTTTTTTTTTAAATTTGAATTGGAGGCTCACTCTTGTTGCCCAGGCTGGAATGCAAGTGGCATGCCCATGGCCACCGCAGCCTTGACCTGCTGGGCTCAAGCAATTCTGCCTCAGCCTTCCAAGTAGCTGGAACTACAGAAGACGCCACCTTGCCCAGCTAGTTTTTGTGATTTATTGTAGAGACGAGATCTCATCAGGTTACCCAGGCTGGTCTCAACCCCCCAGGCAATCCTCTTGCCTTGGCCTCCCAAAGTACAGGGATTTCAGGCTGAACCACTGCGCCTGGCCGAGAGCTGGTATTTTAATGAAATAAACATTATTTCTTGACATTCCTAATGAATCTTTAAGGACTACTAACACAATTTCCATGCATCCTTCTAATATTTATTTAAGGTAGACCAAAGACAGATCATTATATCCTTCCACGTATATGGATTCTATACAAAAAACTTGAAGATCTAAGATTCTCATTCAGGTTTTCCTTGGAGTCTGCAGCTAGGAAAGAGAGCATGCTAGGGTACCTTAAAGTTGTGTCTGTGCCTATACAAAACCTTGGCTGTAACCAGCCTTGTTAGTGAAAGGAGCCCTCAGGCCTGCTGCCAGTTATCTCAGCAGCTCTCAGCCTTATACAGGCCCCCTAATCTTCAAAGACTTGATAGTCCACTGAAGTTGGTCAGGCAGTGATACTAACTGTAAGACTTTCCCAAGAGAAAATACTGTTGACCACCTCATTCCTAGATAAGAGAGGATTTCTCAACCAACATACTTTGAAATTATAGCTCTCTGAGGCAGCTAGCAAAAACATTATGCTTCCTGTTTGCTATTTTATAACTCCTTTCTTTCTGTTGGAGTGGAACCAAGTAGCCTTGTTTTCTCCAATACTCCCTTTTTTTCTTTATAGAAGCCCAATATTTTTAATGGGCTTCAATAACTAAAAAGGTCACTTCACAGAAATGTAACAAACAGAAGGAATTGTGAGTACCCAACAGAATGCAGGTGCTCATTAAATATTCATGTAATTTATTAATTGCCTCTCCTTTTTGGCTAGTGACATACACAGGAAATGACCTGGATGACCACAAGGACTGCCAGTTGTTTGCTGGCCTCATGGTGATTTTTTAAACCAGCTTTGTTCACATTACTGCAGCACAAAAGATGATGACTCTTCTCCAGTGAGTCAAGAGGCCCTGTCTCATTAGGGGAGGGCAAGGAGGTAGGAGACATCTCATGCTGGTCTTTTGTTAGCAACTGGAGTGTGTTTAGGTATTGCTGTGTTTTGATGACTCAGTGGTGAGTCAACTTTAAAGTTCCATAAAAGGCCTTGTTCAGCTCAAACAGGATTAAGAGATGAGCTCATCCAGTGGCTAGTTGAGTGGAGAGTATCCAGTTGTGTGTGACATGATCAGCCGACTGGGAGTGTAAATGTGTACACAGAAAAAAAGATGCTGGGAAAATAAACTAGTTCCTAAATGCAGAAATCAGCTGTATTTGGCAGTCATCTATTGCCTGTCTGCTATGTTCAAGCACCATCTTTGTCCTAATATTGCATGTTACTTTAATATAGGTCAGAATATGAGAAATGCCCTAAGTACTACAAGAACTGGGGTGCTTTTGTGGGTGCTGGGAAAAGGGAGAAAAGGTTAGTGCCAGCTATATGACTGCACCAGATGCTTTGTGTACTTATTTCATCTTTTCAGGAACTCTGAGAGATATTTTATTCACATTTTATAGATGAAAAAAAATGAAACCCAGAGAGGTTAAAAAATGCCTGGGTGACAAAGTGAGACCCCAACTCAAAAAAAAAAAAGAAAAAGAAAATCTTGTGTAGTATAACCACCTTAATTATCTTAAGCTCTTCTGGGTAACTTGCTATAGTGCCTACAACAGCACTGGCTGCTTGAATTTGCAATTTCCTTAAACCTCATAAACCCACCTCTGCCAGCTTCAAATTTTTTTCTGTACCTTCCTCACCTCTCTCAGCTTTCCTGGAATTGAAGAGAGTTATGACCTTGCTCTGAATTAGACTTTGATTTAAATGAATATCGTTGGTTTGTTCTTCTGTTCATTTCACTGAAACTTTCTCCAAATCAGGTTTTGCTTTTTTGCTTTCTTATTATTCGTGGGTTCACTGGAGTAGCACTTTTAATTTCCTTCAATAACTTCTCCTTTGTATTCACAACTTGGCTAACTATTTGTTGCAAGAGACCTAGCTTTTGGCCTATCACAGCTTTCAATGTATCTTCCTCACTAAGCTTAATTATTTCTAGCTTTTGATTTCAGATGAGTGATGCACGACTCTTCCTTTTATTTGAACACTTACAAGCCACTGTATGGTTATTAATTGGTCTAATTTTACTATTGTTGTGTCTCAGGGACTGGGGAGGTCCAAGGAGAGGAAGCGAAACAGGGGAATGGTGGGTCAGTGGAGCAGTCAGAACATATACAACTATTGATTAAGGTTGCTGTCGTGTGGGTGTGGCTTGTGGTGCCCCTAAACAATTGCAGTAGAGACGTCAAAGATCACTGATCACAGATCACTGTAACAGATATAATAATATTGCAAAATTTGAAATATTGTGAGTGTTACCAAAATGTGATACAGAAACTCAAAATGAGCACAAACTGCTGGAAAAATGGTGCCAATAGTCTTTCTCCACACAGGGTTACCACAGACCTTCAAACGGAAAAACCACAGTGTGTGAAGCAAAGTGAAGAGCAATCAAATAAGGGATGCCTGTGTTTTTGGGGGTGTTTTGCGTCTACATTTATAAATGAGACTGGTCTACAGTTTCTCTGTTGTACAATGTAAGATTTTGGCTTTATGAAACGTTGAGATGTTTACTGCTTTTTCTATCCTTTGGAATATGAAAAGGATTGATTCCCTGAATACTTGAAAGATGATGCTTATTAACCTATCTAGTTTCAACTTTTTGTTGTTGTTGAGTATTGCTTTTGACATCTTTCCTCCGATTGCTTATTTGCTTAGATTTTTCTATTTTTTTGAGTCCCTATTAGTAATTTATATTTTCTTGAATATCAGCTATTTCATTTAGATTTTAAATTGTATTAACATAGAATTGGGCAAAGTATTTCCTTGTAATTCTCATAATTTCCTTTATACTTATGGTATAAACCCTTTTCCATTCCTATTTTGTGTATGTGTTCTTTATTTCGTTTTTTGTTTGTTTTGATAGCTAATGGATTATCAGTTCTGCTGCTTGCTTCCTCCCATCCCCCAAAAAGTCTTAGAATTATTGATCAATAGTGGTTTTCTGATTTTGAAATAATTTTGCTTTTATCCTTAATTTCTTCTTTTTGCTTTCTTTAGATTTTGCTGTGTTGTGACTTTTTTCTCTCTTTAATTTCCTGCATTGTCTGCTTTTTTTTTTTTTTTTTTTTGAGTTGGAGTGACTCCGTTGCCCATGCTGGAGTGCACTGGCATGCTCGTGGCCACTGCAGCCTTGACATGCTGGGCAGCCTCGACATGCTGGGCTCAGGCTATCCTTCCGCCTCAGCCTTCCAAGTAGCTGGAACTACAAGCATGTGCTACCATGCTGGCTAATTTTTTGATTTATTGTGGAGACGAGGTCTCACCAAGTTGCGCAGGCTGGTCTCGCACCCACGGGCTTAGGCAATCCACCTGCCTCAGCCTCCCAAAGTGCTGACATTACAGACTGCCCAGCCTGGCCTGCTTTGTTAATGAACTTTTTTTTTTCTTAAGCAGCGGTAGTGTTTAAGGGCATGCATTTTCTTGTGAATACTACTTTGGCTGCATTCCATAAGTAGCATTTCATTAAGTTATTTTTAGAATAGTCTATAATTCAGTTTTTTTAAGCTTTGTATTGATCTATAATACACATACAGAAAAGGAAACATGTCAAAAATATATACACTTTGGTGAATATTCCCAAATTCAACACCTGAATTTAGAAACAGAACATTACCAACATCCAGTACCAACTAAATAGTTTGCAGGGCTCAGTACAAAATAAAAATGCTCAACCCTTTGACCAAATTTTAGTAAGAACTTTTTATTTTTTTATTTTTAGAGACAGTGTCTTGCTTTGTTGCCCAGGCTAGAGTGCATTGGTGTGATCATAGCTTACTGCAGCCTTCAGCTCCTGGGCTCAAGTGATCCTCCTCCCTCAGCCTCCTGAGTAATTGGAACTAAAGGCAAGCACCACCATGCCTGGCAAATTTTTAAATTTTTTGTAGGCTGGGCGCAATGGCTCATACCTATAATCCCAGCACTTTGAAAGACCGAGGTGAGAGGATTGCCTGAGCCCATGGGTTTGATAACAGCCTGGGCAACTTGGCGAGACCTCTACAATAAATCAAAAGAGATCACTCCAATAAATCAAAAAATTAGCCTGGCATGGTAGCACACGCTTGTAGTTCCAGCTACTTGAAAGGCTGAGGCGGAAGGATTGCCTGAGCCCAGTAGGTGGAGGCTGCAGTGGCAGTGAGCCTGGGTGACAGAGTGAGACTCCAATTCAAAAAAATAAAATAAATTTTTTGTAGAGACAATGGTATTGCTATGTTGCCTAGGCTAGGCTTAAACTCCTAGCCTCAAATAATTCTCCTGTCTTGGCCTCCCAAAGTGCTGAGATTACAGGCCACTGTGCCTGGCCAAGAACTTTAAAATTATGACAGCAGAGCATTAACCAAGTGCTGAGTCTAAGATCAAGGCCTTGTGTACATGCCTATGAAGTAGACCCTGCCAACTATCCCTTGGGCTTTCTTTTAATCCCTAACTTTATCTCCATATAATTATAACTACTACCTGACTTCAAATAGCAGAGAATTGTTCAGCCTGTACTCTTCCGTGTCTAGCTTATTTTGCTCAGCATTCTATTTATAAGGACAATTCATACTTTTATGTTTAGTTGAAGATCGTACATTTTCACTGCTATATAGTTTTAAATAGTCTGTAATTCAGTTTGGTTTGTCACTGATTAAAGTGTTGTTTACTGGCTGGGTACAGTGACTTATGTCTGTAATCCCAGCACTTTGGGAGGCAGGCATAAGTGGGAGGATTGCTAGAGCCCAGGTTTGAGACCAGCCTAAGCAACATAGCAAGACCTCATCTCTTAAAAAAAATTAGTTGGGTATGGTGGCACACACCTGTAGTCCCAGCCACTTGGGAGGCAGAGGTGAAAGGATCGCTTGAGCTCAGGAAATTGAGGCTGCAGCAAACTGTAATTGTGCACTGCACTCCAGCCTGGGCAACAGTGAGACCCTGACTCAAGAAAATAATAAGTAAAGAGTTGTTTAGGAGAACGTTAACAATTTTCCAAGTGGTTGAATTCATGATGCTAAGAACTAACTTTCTAGTTCCAGGGGTGGAGCTAGAAGCAGACTTATTTTTTCTGAATGAATGGGTCCTTACTCATAGACTATATAGTATGGATAAGAAACTCAAACTTTATTCTCTCACCATGTTCTTCTTGTACTCAGTGAGGAAGAAAGAGGAAGAAACTAGCCAATGAGAGTAGTTAAAGGTAGCAGGCTTTTTTTTTTTTTTAAACCTCCATGCAAAGCATAATAGCACCCACTGACTTTAGACATAGGGGGCTGAGGGAGTTTTGTCAGACCATGAGTTCCCAAGGAAACTGGGAAAGAACTGGGTCCTTCTTTGTTGGTGCCAAGGAAAGCACAGCACGTCAGTCATGGATCTGAACTGGGGTAAAGTCCTTGTGCATGTCCATTACCTCAGGCTCTCCTGGAAGAGTGACCAGTAGGTCCTTCTGTTTATGCTGGCAGCAGGATAGAATCCTGATGTTGAGACTAACTGGATTTTCAGGGGGTGAGTTGTCCAGATAAGTAATGCATCTGTCCTTAAAGAATATATTGCTAAAAACCAATCATATTTTTACATTTCTTTGTTTTCCATTTTTACTTTAGATTCAGGGGGTACACATGCATATTTGTTACATGGGCATATTATGTAGTGTTGGGAATTGGGTTTCAGGTAGCCCATTCCCCCAGATAATAAACACTTTATCCAATAGGTAGTTTCTGAGCCCTAATCCTCCTTTCTGTCTCCTCCCTTACTGATGTCCCCAGTGTCTATTATTTCTATCTTTGTGGTCATTTAGCTCCCACATAAAAGTGAGAACATGCAGTGTATGGCTTTCTGTTTCTGAATCGGTTCACTTAGGATGATCTCCAGCTCCACCCATGTTGCTGCCAAGGACATGATTTCATTCTTTTTTATGGCTGCATAGTAGTCAATAGTGTATTTAACATATTTTCTTCATCCAGTAAATTGTTTGTGGGCATTTAAGTTGGTTCCACGATTTTGCTTTGTGAATAGTGCTGCAATGAACATGCAAGAACAGGTATATTTTTTATATACTGATTTCTTTTCCTTTGGGTAGATCCCTGGTAGTGGGATTACTGAGTTGAATGGCTATTCAATTTTTAGTTCTTTGAGAAATCTCCATGCTGTTTTCCATAGAAGTTGAACTAGTTTACAATCCCACCAACAGTGAATGAATATTCCCTTTTCTCTGCAACTGCACCAACATCTGTAGTCTTTGACGTTCTGATAATAGCCATTTTGACTGGTGTGAGGTGATATCTCATTGTGGTTTTAATTTGCATTTCTCTGATGATGAGTAATGTTGAGCATTTTTTCATATGTTTGTTGGCCTCTTGTGTGTCATCTTTTGTTGTTGTTATTTTTTTGTTTTTTTGAGTTGGGGTCTCACTCTGTTGCCCAGCTGGAGTGCAGTGGCACACTCACGGCCACCACAGCCTCAACCTGCTGGGCTCAGCCAATCTTTCTGCCTCAGCCTTCCAAGTAGCTGGAACTACAGGCGTATGCCACCACACCCAGCTATTTTTTATTATTAAAAACAAAATTTTTTTTGGAGTTGGAGTCTCACTCTGTTACCCAGGCTGGAGTGCAGTAGCACACTCATGGCCACCCCAGCGTCAAACTGCTGGGCTCCAGTGATCCTTCCGCCTCAGCCTTCCAGGTAGCCGGAACTACAGGCTCGTGCTACCATGCCCAGCTAATTTTTTTTTATTTATTGTAGAGACGAGGTCTCACCAAATTGCCCGGGCTGGTATCGAACCCGCAGGCTCAGGTAATCCACTCGCCTCGGCCTCCCAAACTCTGGGATTACCGGCTAAGCCACCAAGCCCGGCTGCTAATTTTTTTATTTATTGTAAGATGAGGTCTCTCCAAGCTGCCCAGGCCGGTGTTGAACCCCTGGGCTCAGGCAATCCTCTTGCCTCTGCCTCCCAAAGTTCTAGGATTACAGGTGTGAGCCAATGCGCCCAGCTTGTGTGTCATCTTTTAAGAAGTGTCTGTTCATGCCCTTTGCTCACATTTGGATGAGGTTGTTGTTTTCATGTTGAGTTCTTTGAGTTCCCTCTAGATTCTAGATATTAGCCTTTTGTCTACAGCGTAACTTGCAAATATTTTCTCCCATTCAGTAGGTTTCTTGTTTACTCTGTTGATTATTTCTTTTGCTGTACAGAAGCTTTTTAGTTTAATTAAGTCCCATTTGTCTATTTTTGTTTTTGTTGCAGTTGCTTTTGGCGTCTTCATCATAAATTATTTGCCTAGGCCAATGTCCAGAAGAGTGTTTCGTAGGTTGTCTTCTAGAATTTTAATAATTTCAGGTCTTACATTTAAGTCTTTAATTCAGCTTGAGTTAATTTTTGTATATGGTGAGAGGTAGGGGTCCAGTTTCATTCTTCTGCATATGGCTAGCCAATTTTCCCAGCACAATTTATTAAATAGAATGTCTTTTCCCCATTGCTTATTTTTGTTGACTCTGTCAAAGATCAATTGATTGTAGGTATGTGGTTTCATTTCTCTGTTCTGTTCCATTGTCCTATCTGTCTATCCTTGTACCAGTCCATGCTGTTTTAGTTATGCCTTATGGTATAATTTTATGTTAGACAATGTGGTACCTCTGCAATTGTTCTTTTTGCTCAAATTGCTTTGGTTAGTCAAGCTCCTTTTTGGTTCCATATAAACTTTAAGATTTCTTTTTCTAGTTCTCTGAAGAATGAAGTTGGTATTTTGATTAAGATTACATTGAATCTGTTGATTGCTTTGGACAGTATGGTCATTTTAACAATATTCTTCCAATCCATGAACATGGAATGTTCTTCTATGTGTCGTGTTCAATTTCTTTCATCAGTGTTTGTTAGTTCTCCCTGTAGAGATCTTTTACTTCATTAGTTAGGCATATTCCTAGGTGTGGTGTTTTCTTTCTTTTCTTTTTTTTTTTGTGTGGCTAGTGTGAATGTGATTGAACTCTTGTTTTGTTTTGTATTTTTGAGTCAGAGTCTCACTCTGTCACCCAGACTGGAGTGCAGTGGCATGATCACAGCCACTGCAGCTTCAACCTGCTGGGCTCAGGTGATACTTCTGTTTCAGCCTTTCAAGTAGCGGTAACCACAGGTGTGCACCACCATGCCTGGCTAATTTTTGACTTATTGTAGAGACGAGGTCTCACCATGTCATCCAGGCTGGTCTCAAACTTGTGGGCTCAGGCAATCCTCTCACTTCTGCCTCCCAAAGTGCTAGGATTACAGGCGTGAGCCACCACACCCAGCTTAGGGATTGAGCTCTTGAGTTGGTTCTTGGCTTGAGCATTGTTGGTATATAGCAACACCACAGATTTTTGTACGTTGATTTTGTATCCTGAAGCTTCTTGGAAGAATCTTTAGGGTTTTCTAGCTACATAATCATGTCATCTACAAACAGGGTTAGTTTGATTTCCTCCTTGCTGATTTGGATGCTTTGTATTTCTTTCTCTTGCTAGATTGCTCTTGCTGGGACTTCTAGTACAATGTTGAATGAGAGTGGTGAGGGTGGAAATTCCTGTCTTGTTCCTGTTCTGAGAGAAGGAATGTTTTCAACTTTTCCCACTTAAGTATAATGTTGGCTATGGGTTTGTCATATATGGCTCTTATTATTTTGAGATATATTCCTTCAATGCCTAGTTTGCTAAGGATTTTTATCTTGAAGGAGATGGATTTTATTAAATTACTTTTCTGCATCTATTGAGGTGATCATATGTTTTGGGGTTTTTTTTATTTGGAGTCTCACTCCATCGCCTAGGCTAGAGTGCAGTGGCACACTCATGGCCACCCCAGTGTCGACCTACTAGGCTCCAGCAATCTTTCTGCCTCAGCCTTCCAAGTAGCCAGAACTACAGGCACACTACCATGCCCAGGTAGTTTTTTATTTATTGTAGAGATGAGATTTCACCAAGTTGCTTGGGCTGGTCTCGAACCTGTGGATTCAGGCAATACACTTGCCTCAGTCTCCCAAAGTGCTGGGATTACAGGCTGAGTCACTGAGCCCAGTGATCATATGGTTTTTATTTTAGCTTCTGTTTATGTGTGGGATCATGATTGATTTGCGGATATTGAACCATCCTTGCATCCTTGAAATGACACTCACTTGGTTATGACGGATAATTTTTTTGAAATGCTGTTGAACTCAATTTGTTAGTTTGTTTATTTATTTATTTGAGTTGGAGTCTCGCTCTGTCACCCAGGCTGGAGTGCAGTGGCACACTCACGGCCAGTGTTGATCTGCTGGGCTCAGGCAATCCTTCTGCCTCAGCCTTCCAAGTAGCCAGAACTACAGGCTTGTGCTACCACGCCCGGCTAATTCTTTTTTATTTATTGCAGAGATGAGGTCTTGCCAAGTTACCTGGGCTGGTCTTGAACCCGTGGACTCGGCAATCCACTTACCTCAGTCTCCCAAAATGCTGAGATTACAGACTGAGCCACCAAGCCTGGCCAGTATTTTGTTAAGGATTTTTGCATCTATATTAATCAGGAAATAGAAATCAGAGTTTGCCACTCTGATTCTTTTAAGTGACACATTTAGACCATTTATATTCAGAGTTAATATTTATATGTGAGGTTTTGTTCCTGCCATAATGTTGTAAGTTAGCTGTCTTGGGATTCAAATGTGTAGTTACTTTGTAGGCTCTGTGAGCTTTGCACTTATGTATTCCTTTATGACAGCAAGAGTTGTTTTGTTCCCAAGTTTAGAATTCCTTTGAGCATCTCTTATAGAGCTGGTTTAGTGGCAACAAATTCTCTTAGTTTTTGCCAGGGAAGGACTTTATTTGTCCTTCATTTATGAAGTTTAGTTTGGTTATATATAAAATTATTGGCTGGCATTTTTTTTTTTTTTTAGTTGGAGTCTCACTATGTTGCCCAGGCTGGAGTGCAGTGGCACGCTCATGGCCACCACAGCCTCAACTTGCTGAGCTCAGGTGATCCCTCTGCGTCAGCCTTCCAAGTAGCTGCAACTACAGGCATGTGCCACCGCACTTGGCTAATTTTTTTATTTATTGTAGAGACGAGGTCTCACCAAGTTGCCTAAGCTGGTCTTGAACCCATGAGCTCAGGCAATCCTCTCACCTCAGCCTCCCAAAGTGCTGGAATTATAGGCATGAGCAACCATGCCCAGCCTGGCTGGCATTTTTTTTTTTCTTTAAGAAGGTTGAAATTAGGCCCCATTCTCTTCTGGCTTATAGGGTTTCTGCTGAAAAGTCTGCTGTAGTCTAATGTCCTTTCCTTTAGAAATGATTTGCTGCTTTTCTCTTACTGCTCTTAGGATGTTTTCTTTCACATTGACTTTGGAGACTCTGACAGCTATATACCTTGGTGAGGTTCTTCTTACAATGTATCTTGCAGGAGTTCTTTGGGCTTCTTGTATCTGGTTGTCTAGGTCTCTTTCAAGACCAGGGAAATTTTCTTGAATTATTTCCTTGAATATGTTTTCCATATTTTTTGCTTAAATTTTTCTTCTGGAATGCCTGTGATTTGTAGGTTTGGTTGCTTTATATAATCCCACATTTCTCTTAAGCTTGCAAACTTTTACATTTGAAATCTAGCAGTATAGCCTGTATTCAGATTTCTTTATTATAACCATTTTGTATCAGCCAGCCTTATATTTAGGACCTACAGTTCAAATGTGATGACCAAAGATAGAAAATATTTTTCAAACTGGGCGTGGTGGCTCACGCCTATAATCCCACCACTTTGGGAGGCCAAGGTAAGACGGTTGCCTGAGCTGAGCGGTTTGAGAACAGCCTGGGCAACTTGGCAAGACCTTGTCTCTACAATAAATCAAAAAATTAGCCGGGCATGGTGGAATGCATCTGTAGTTCCAGCTACTTGGAAGCCTGAGACAAAAGGATTGCCTGAGCCCAGCAGGTCAAGGCTGCGGTGGCCATGAGCATGCCATTGCACTCCAGCCTGGGTGGCAGAGTGAGACTACAATTCAAAAAAAAGAAAAAGAAAATATCTTTCAAAGTATTAATTGCTTGAGGTGGAAGACCTGTCATTGACATTCTTTCTTTGAAGCAAATAATAATTTTATTTATTTAACTGTAGATAATAAAAATTCCATAATACAAACTTCAAAAGGCATAAAAATGTATGCAGTGAAAAATAAGTTCCCCCCACCCCCATCTTCCAACCTATTCCCCATATGCAACCCAGGTTTCTTATATATTCTTTCTAAAATAAATCTATGCAAATATTTATAATCTTTTAAATGTTTTATAAGAAATTGTAGCATACTGTTCTGCTCCCTTCTTTTTCACTTAATATTTGTTGGAGATTATTTCGTATTAATGTATATAGAATTGCCTCCTTCCTTTTTTTTTTTTATTTTTTTGAGTTGAAGTCTCACTCTGTCGCCCAGACTGGAGCGCAGTGGCATGCTCCTGGCCACTGCAGGCTCGACTTGCTGGGCTCCAGCGATCTTTCCGCTCTGCCTTCCAAGTAACTGGAACTATAGGCACGCACTACCATGCCTGGCTAACTTTTTGATTTATTGTAGAGATGGGGTCTCGCCAAGTTGCCCAGGTGGGTCTCGAACCCATGGGCTCAGACAATTCATTCACCTCAGCCTCCCAAAGCGCGGGATTACAAGCTGAGCCACCAAGCCCGGCCTGCCTCATTCCTTTTAAAGACTCCATAGTATTTCATTGTCTGGATAAACCATACTTTTAAAAAAATGTTTTTTTCTTTTTTTCTCCTTTAAAAAAATATATTTTTTTAAAGATGTGAGGTACAATTCAGGGTAAGGTATACAAATGTTCATTATGCAGGTGCCCTTGTTGATGAGGTGTGCCTCACCCCTCCCCTGACCATTTCCCACTACTGCCAACTCCACCCCTCCTTTTTCTTTCTTTTTTTTTTTTGAGTTGTAGTCTCACTCTGTCGCCCAGGTTGGAGTTCGGTGGCACACTTACGGCCACTCCAGCATCGATCTGCTGGGCTCTGGTGATCCTTCCGCCTTAGCCTTCCAAGTAGCTGGAAGGGAGGGAGTCAGTCTTGTGACTCAATTTGCAGACAGGAGATGACTATCTAGCCAGCACATCTGTGTGCTCCAGAAATTTTAACTCAGGCACCAGGCAGAACAGGATCTTAGGGAAATTTTTATGGAAGATTGAAATGTCAATTATATGATACAGATGCCCTTGTGGGAGCTGCCAGTGTGAATGGAGGCTTTTGGGTGCCTTTGGATGCTTCTCCATGCACTAGTCTCTGAAAAGATCCTGACCACCATTTTCTAGGGGCCTGGATATCTGTAGTGCAACTAATCTAAAGATTCCCTTTCTCCTGAAAGAGGTCAGACTCCAATATCAATGAATGTATGGGGGCGTGGAGAGCCAGAACAAAGGCTGGATTCGCCTTCAGAGGACACTTCCTTCAGAAGCCCTTCTTGTCCCTGGGCAAGACTAGGTTGGGCCAATGGCTCTGAGCTCTAAAGGATAGGAAGCCCTGGGTCTTAATTTTCTATCACTGCTGTAACACATTACCATAGATTTGTAGTTTAAATTTTTTTTTTTTTGAGTAGGAGTCTCACTCTGTCACCCAGGCTGGAGTGCAGTGGCATGCTCACAGCCACTGCAGCCTTGACCTGCTGGGCTAAGGCAATCCTTCTGCCTCAGCCTTCCAAGTAGCTGGAACCATAGGCATGCGGCCACGCCCAGCTAATTTTTTATTTATTGTTGAGACAAGGTCTTGCCGAGTTGCCTAGGTTGGTCTCGAACCCCTGGACTCAGGCAATCCTCTCCCCTCCGCCTCCCAAAGTGCTGGGATTACAGGCGTGAGCCACCACACCAACCTTTAAAACAACAAAAAAACTATTCCATTACGGTTCTGGAAGTCAATCAGAAATTAGTTTTCCTGGATTAAAGTCAAGGTGTTAGCCAGGTGTGGTGGCATGTGCCTGTAGTCTCAGCCACTTGGGAGGTTGAGGCAGAACTTTCACTTGAGCCCAGGAGTTCGAGTCTAGCCTGGAAAATGTAGCAATTTCCCCATGTCTTAAAAAAAAAAAAAAAGCCACGGTATTGGTTCTCTCCAGAGGCTCTGAAGGAATAATCTATTTCCTTGCCTTTCTCAGTTCAAAGTGTATTGCTTAGCCTGTGACCCCTTCCTCCATCTTCAAGGCCTCTGCTTCTGTTACTGTATCACCATCTCCTTTGTCTCCTAAACCATCGGGATTACATTGGGCCCACTGAGATTATCCGGATGGTCTCCCATCTCAAGACCCTTCATCAAAGTTCCTTTTGCCATATAAAATAAGATTCGCAGCTTCTGGGGATTCAGATACAGCCATATGTGGGGCATTATTCAGCTGACCACATACTGACCCGTCAATCCCAGGACTCCCCAGAGCCACCCACCCAGAACCTTCCCACACAGTGCTGATACCTGGTGGAGCCTGAGGCGGTATGATTTTCCCATATTTAGATTTATCTAAACAGTCCACTATTAGGCAGTTTTCAAACATTTGCTATTATGAGCAATACTGCTTGTAATGAGTGTCCTTGAGCTCATGTTTCCATATATGAGTATATCCTTAGGATACATTATTAGAAGGAGAATTGCTGGGTCAAAGGATATATGCACTTTCCCTGATTTTCCTGTTTTTTTTCCAATCACATCATTAACTTTTTTTATATTTATCAGTTTTGTTTTGTTTTTTTTTGAGTTGGAGTCTCACTCTGTCGCCCAGACTGGAGTGCAGTGGCCGCTCCCGGCCACCGCAGCCTCGACCTGCTGGGCTCCGGCGATCCTTCTGCCTCAGCCTTCCCAGTAGCTGGAATTACAGGCACGTGCTACCGCGCCCGGCTGATTTTTGATTTATTGTAGAGATGAGGTCTCACCAAGTTGCCCAGGCGGGTCTCGAACCTGTGGGCTCAGGCAATCCACTCACCTCAGCCTCCCAAAGCGCAGAATTAGAGGTTGAGCCACCAAGCCCGGCTATTTACCAGTTTTATAGGTGAAAAATGGGACTTCACCATAGGTTTTTAAGAAGCATTTTGAAATTTTTGAAATATTTGCATTTCTCTGGATTAGTGAGGCTAATCTTCCTTCCTAAGGCTTCCTTCCTTCCTTCCTGTTGGAGTCTCACTCTGTTGCACACTTACAATCACTCCAGTGTCGACCTACTGGGCTCCGGTGATCCTTCCGTCTCAGCCTTCCAAGCAGCCAGAACTACAGGTGCGAGATACCACATCCAGCTAATTTTTTAAATTTATTGTGGAGACGAGGTCTCACCAAGTTGCATGGGCTGGTCTTGAACCCATGGGCTCAGGCAATCCACTCCTCTTGGCCTCACAAAGTGCTGGGATTACAGGCTAAGCCACTGAGCCCAGCCTGGGCATTTTTTCATGTATCTGTTGGCTGCTCGTATGTCCTCTTTTGAGAAGTGTCTATTCATGTCCTCTGCCTATTTTTAACAATAGGGCTGTTTGTCTTTTTCCTTTTGGCTTGAGTTCCCTCTAGATCCTGAATGTTAGGCCTTTGCCAGATATACAATTAGCAAATATTTTTTCCCACTCAGTGGGTTGTCTCCCCACTCTTCTGATGCAAAAGCTTTTCAGTTTGTTGAAGTCCCACTTGTCTATCTTGTATGGCTTATGCTTTTGGGGATTTGGTCAAAAATCGTTTGCCTATCCAATGTGCATGAGTGTTTCCTGCGTTTTCTTTTAAGATTCTTAAGGTTTGAGGTTTTACATTTAGTCCTTAGATCCATTTAGAGCTGATTTTTGTATATGGTGATAGGTGGGGGTCCTGTTTCATTCTTCTGTATGTGGTCAGCCAGCTCTTTCAGTACTGTTTGCTAAATAAAGTCTCCTCTCCTCAGTGGTTGAGACACAAATCAAAACCACACCAAGATACCATCTTACTCCAGTAAGGATGGTCATCATTAATAAACAAACAAAAAAACAAACAAACAATAGATGCTGGTATGGGTGTGGAGAAAAGAACTAGAAATTGACTTTCCATATGATTCAGCAATCCCCCTTCTGGGAATATACCTGGAGGAACAAAAATTGTTCTACAAAAAAGACACCTGCACATGCCTGCTTATTCCTATACTATTCACAATAGTAAAAACATGGAACCAACCTTGCTGCCCATCAAAAGTGGACTGGCTAAAGAAGATGTGGTACATATACATGATGGAATATTACACAGTCATAAAGAAGGACAAAACGGGGAAATGGCGGCTTCAGGAGAGAGCAGGACTTCGGGCGGCAGAGGCAACACAGAAGAGGCGTTTATGATCTTCTACAGTGAGGTGAAACAAATAGAAAAGAGATTCAGTTCTAACATTAAAAAATCAGATTGAAAGATTGACCCATCCTGGTTCCTCTTACTTCTACTTGAACCCATTTGAGGATCTTCAGGTAGATCCAGAAGTTACAGATGAAGAAATAAAAAAGAGGTTCCAGCAGTTATCCATATTGGTGCATTCTGACCAAAACCAAGATGATGCTGGAAGAGCACAAAAAGCTTTTAGAGCTGTGGACAAAGCTTAAGAGTTGCTACTGGATAAGGAACAAAAGAAGAGGGCCCTGGATGTAATTCAGGCAGGAAAAGAATTCGTGGAACACATTGTAAAAAAGTGAAAAAAAAAAAACCAGTTAAAGAAGGAAGGAAAACCTATAGTTGCAGATGAGGATGATCCTGAGCTGTTCAAATAAGCAGTGTATAAACAGACCATGAAATTCTTTGCTGAACTGGAAATTAAAAGGAAAGAGAGGCGAAGCTTGGTGGCTCAGCCTGTGCTCCCAGCACTGTGGGAGGCTGAGGTGAGTGGATTGCCTGAGCCCATGGGTTCAAGACCAGCCTGGGCAACTTGGCGAGCCCTCGTCTCTACAATAAATCAAAAAATTAGCCTGTCGTGGTAGTGCACTCCTGTACACTACCGGTACTTGGAGGACTGAGGGTGGAGGATCCCGGGAGCCCAGCAAGTTGAGGCTGGGGTGGCCAGGAGTATGCCACTGCACTTCAGCCTGGGCAATGGAGTGAGACTCCAACTCAAAAAAAAAAAAAAGGAAAGAGAGAGAAGCCAAAGATGCACAGAAGGAAATGACAATGGGAAGAAGAGATTCAAGCTCAAGAAAAAACCAAACGAGAAAGAGAGCGACAGAAAAACTTTGAGGCAAGTTCAGATGGTCATGTAGACAGCTGGTAAAACTTTCAAGCAAATACAAAGGGGAAGAAAGAGAAGAAAAATTGGAACTTCCTGAGACCATTGAAAGTAAAAATGGAACAGCGTGCGTAACCACCTGGGGTCACAGCTACAGGACCTTCCCCCATCTCCCTGCTTTGAAGGACTCATTCTCTCCTCCCACTTCCACCCCAACATAGAGTAGTATTTGCTTGTTAGTTCATTTTGTTTTCAATACAATTTAATATTCAATGTCATTCTTTTGTACATTGAAATGAGAGGCTTGGTTTAAAAAAAGGCTTTCCCCTGCCCCCTGCCCCTAGAACAACCAGGACTGGAAGGTGAACTGTTGGTCTGCCTTCTCTTCTCACAGCCTGTAACTGAATGTGCTGTCCTTCACTGAATCGTGATGTTTAAGAACCTTGTGTATGGTTTGTAGAAATCATCCAGTTAAACATACTGCTTACAGTGGTGTTGCTGTGACTTCAGAGATAAGCCTGGTCCACTTTAGGATGCCCCTTTGCTTCACTTGCTTGCTTCGGGGTGTGCCATCCTTGGAAGTTCCTAACCAGACAGGGACAACAATGTGGACACACAGAGCAGCCACTTGATACCCTGATGCCCTACATGTGTCATCCTGTTTGACGGACCAATCAGCATGGCATGAGGCCCCCAGCCACCCATACCTGTCACTTTCCAAAGAGCTAGCCATCCTCTGCCCAGTACCAGGGTGTCCTAGCCTGTCTGCATTTGCTAGGGTAATATTCTTTTTTTTTTGAGGTGGAGTCTTACTGTTGCCCAGGCTGGTGTGCAATGGCACTCAGGCGATCCTTCCGCCTCAGCCTTCCAAGTAGCTGGAACTACAGGCATGTGCCACCAGGCCCGGCTAATTTTTTGATTTATTGTAGAGATGAGGTCTCACCAAGTTGCCTAGGCTGGTCTTGAACCCCTGAACTCAGGCAATCTTCTCACCTCGGCCTCCCGAAGTGCTGGGATTACAGGCTTGAGCCATCGCTCTCAGCCAATATTCTTTATGTATAATAAATTTTTAAGCCGGGCTCGGTGTCTCAGCCTGTAATCCCGCACTTTGGGAGGCTGAGGTGAGCGGATTGCCTGAGTCCACAGGTTTGAGACCCGCCTGGGCAACTTGGTGAGACCTCATCTCTACAATAAATCAAAAAATTAGCCGGGCGTGGTGGCACATGCCTGTAGTTCCAGCTACTTGGAAGGCTGAGGTGGAAGGATCGCTGGAGCCCACCCACTGTGCTCCAGTCTGGGTGACAGAGTGAGGCTCCAACTCAAAAAACAAACAAACAAACAAACAAATAAATAAATAAATTTTTATACCCAAACCATTAAAAAAAAAGAAGGACAAGTTAGAGACAATCATTCTTAGTGATCTATCACAGAAACAAAGAACCAAATACATGTTCTCAGTCATAAGTGGGACCTGAACGTTCATCACAGTGGCATAAGGGAGGGATCAGCAGTCGCAGGACACTGCCAGGGGAGGGAGGAGGAGGGACCTGTAACGACACAAAGGGTACCTGGTCCTAAACAGGGGAAGTGAGGACCAGTTGGAGGCCCAAACCTCATCTGCACATATATTACTTATGTGCCTAATCCTGACTTGTGCCTCACATCTCTGTAATAAAATAAAGTAAAAACTAAATAAATTTCTGGAATAATTTTAGTATAGTTTTAATGTTAATTTCTCTGATCACAAATGAGGTCACACATCTTTTTGTATATTTAAAACACCATTTCTACTTCCTGTGATTTATTGGTCTCTCATGCAAAACAGTGTAGCTGAAGGCATAGTCAACAGTGGCAAGCAAGCAAAAAAGTGGTGTTATAGGATTTTTGACAAGGCCCCCTTGAGGAGTGATGATAGGAATGGAGAATGCAGGGACAGGAAACAGCGAGAAGTCTGTAGGGATAAGACCCCTGCTACCAGGCTGGTTTTCAGTCGCTCTGAGTCCTTTGGAGTTCCAAATCCATAGCCACAGTTGGGCAAGTCTGGGGTCCAGGAGTGGTAATCAAGGCAGATTCAATCTTCAGGAACAAGGTCAGAGCCCACTCATTAGATTAGGATCCAAGGGCAGGGCAGCAAAAGGGTGTCTATTCCAAAAGTCCCTGTCCAAGAACATGGGAGAAGAACTACCCTATTTTTTCCAGTCATAGTCCTGAGGCCCTGGATTGGGCTCTACCTGTGGTGAGCAAGTGACTTTCTCTGTGTGGATGGAGAAGGGTGACCCTGTAGACCTTCCCCTGAGACTGTAGAGTGCCAGGCCGAATAACAAACACCGCCAGCAACCTGCCCATCCCTAAGGACTGGGCGTAAGAGTGTGGAATGTTGCTAGAAATAAGTGACTGGACTGGGGACTCCAGAGCTGGCCCAGATTTGCTCTACACAGCAAGTCCCCTACATACAAATGAGCTCCATTCCAAGAGCGTGTTTGTTAAGTCCAATTTGTTCCTAAGTCCAACAAGCTTAGCCCAGGTACCCAACTAACACAATCAGCTATACAATACCAGCTAATCACTGCTGCTTTTATGCTGGCTTCCGGACAACCTGGGCTTGAAATAAAGACTATACTACTGTACTCTTGTATAGTAAAGTACACACAAGCACAACCACTTGTAGAGGACGCACGCGCATGGCAATGTACGCCAGACATGTGAACTAACTTACATGACTAGACATGTGAATGCATATTCGCGTCTTTGAAAGTTCGCAACTTGAAGGTTTGCATGTAGAGGATGTTCTGTAAGTGCTGACGTGAGAATATTTAGTCCTCATCACCTTCTGGTCGCAGAATGGCAGCTTGCATGCATCTCAGGAGACTGAATCTGAGATACTCCCAGAAGTATTTTCTTTGGTCAACACTGGTTATAAAGCTAAAAGTGTCAGATTGCGCAAGCAGACAAGCAAGGTGTTGCTGTGGATTGCTCCCTGAACCTCCATAGTGCCTCCTGCTGGTGGCCGACCCCAGGGCCGACCATAGTGCTTCTTCGTTCATTAACCAGCTCCATTCTTTTTGGCTTTGAAATAAAACCCACAGGTTTCCACCAGCTTCTCAAGAGTGAAACTGACCTTTGCAGGGAAAAAAGGTGCCATTTTTCCGTTGCTCCTGTTTTTCTGGTTACAAGAACATAAAGAAATTTCAGGATATTAGAAAAGCCCTATGAGAAACCTGTCTGGCCGGTTTTATCTGAATAAAACATCTGGTGACTGTGGGAGCTGCTCCCAAGTGAGGCCTACTGCCCTCTCGAGACCTACAACAGCATGGACACCCTATCCCTGGCTTGGAGTAAGCTTTCCTATCTAAAAAATAAAGGCCAGGTGCAGTGGTTCACGCCTATAATCCCAGCACTTTGGAGGCTGAGGTGAGAGGATTGCCTGAGTCCAGGGGTTTGAGACCAACCTGGGCAACTTGGTGAGACCGCACCTCTACAATAAATAAAAAATTAGCCGGGCATGGTGGCGCACACCTGTAGTTCCAGCTACTTGGAAGGCTGAGGTGGAAGGATCAACAGTGCCCAGCAGGTCGAGGCTGCAGTGTCTGTGAGCATACCACTGCACTCCAGCCTGGGCAACTGAGTGAGACTCAAACTCAAACTCAAAAAAAAGAAAAGAAAAGAAAAGAAATGAGCCGAGATGGGGTGCACCTATAAATCCTAGTTATTTAGGAAGCTGAGACAGGAGGATACCTTGAGCCCAGTTCAAGGTTGCAGTGAGCTACGATCATGCCATTACGCTCCAGCCTGAGTGGCAGAGGGAGACTTTGTATCCAAATAAATAAACACACAAATTGCAGAAATTGCTTGGAGGGCACTGGGACTGAATCTGTAACTCAGATGAAAGCTGTTTCCCAGATTCCTTTCTTAGGCTGGGGGAGTTTGGGACAGATTAGTGAAAGTGCTTAGGCTTGTAGAGAGGTTTTAGATGCTGTGTCTTGTGCATCTCAGGGAAGCCCTGTGGAGGTGAAGCAAAGCAGGAAGAAATTTGGGATTGACATTAGAGCCAGAATCTCATTTTATTTCGCTCTGAATGCAAAAAAAATGAGCAGAAAAAGCTTTTTCCAGACAATTTTCACTTGAACTGTTTCTGCAGTTATCCTGAATTTTGAGCATTCTTCACTCTCAGCATGACTTTTTGTCCTTCAATTTTAGCCATACTCTAGAAGCAAACTGAAACTCCTGCATGGAGAATTGAGGATTCTCTATGTTTATCTCAAACCAGGTGAGTTTAGAGTTGAAGGAAACAGCTAAGGGTGAGCTGCTGCCTTGCAAGTTAAAGGGAGATTTAAATTCCCAGTTGTCATAAGGGAGCCTATAATCTAACAGGAGAAACAGATGATATATTCCCAAAACACAAGTCACACATCGGTAGCAAAAAGAGAAGGGCTGATAGAAGTCATTCCTCAGCAGGGCAGGCTATGTAATCTGTGGATCTCAGTGCAAAATGAAATGATCAAAAATCAGGGGGAAAATGACTTTTAAAGCTATACATTGGCTGGGCACAGTGGCTCACACCTATAATTCCAGCACTTAGGGAGGCCAAGGTGAGAGGATTGCCTGAGCTCACAGGTTCAAGACCAGCCTGAACAACTTGGCAAAACCTCATCTCTACAATAAACAAAAAAAATTAGTCAGGCTTGGTGGCGTGTGCCTGTACTTGCAGCCACTTAGAAGGCTGAGGCGGAAGGATCACCTGAGCCCAGCAGGTTGAGGCTGCGGTGGCCATGAGCGTGCCATTGCACTCCAGCCTGGGTGACAGAGTGAGACTCCAACTCAAAAAAATAAAAATAAAGGTATACATCAAGCCAGACACAAAAAGACAAATAAGATATGAAGTGCCCTGTGAGAGTCAAATTCATAGAGACAGAATACGGATTGGTGGCTGTCAGGGGCTAGAGGGAGGGGGAATGTGGAGTTATTGTTTAATGGGCACAAAGTTTCAGTTTGAGGTGAGGAAATTAGCTGAGTGTGATGGGGGGTGCCTATAAATTCTAGCTACTTAGAAAGCTGAGGCAGGAGGATACCTTAAGACCTTAAACATTCTGGAGATGGATGGTGGCAATGGTTGTACAACCATGTGGATGCACAGTTATCTCTCACAGTATCCGAGGGGTATTAGTTCTAGGACTCCCTCAAGGATACAAAATCCATAGATGCTCAAGTCTCTGATATAAAGCAGTGTATTAGCATATCACCTACATACACCCTCCCGTATACTTTAAATCATCCCTGGATTACTTATAATACCAAACACGATGGCTACCCATCACTTCATCCTCATGGATTCAACATAGTACTTAGCACACTGCCAATTCAAGTTTTGCTTTTTGTAACTTTGTAGAATTTTTTTCCCCCTGAATATTTTAAATCCGTGGTTGGTTGAATCCACGGAGGTGAAACCCATGGATGCAGAACCCACCCATGGATACGGAGGACTGGCTGTACTTAATGCCACTGAACTTAACACTTTAAAACGGTTAAAATGGTAAATTTTATGTTATGTATGTCTTACCACACCCAAAAAAGACAAGCTTTTTCCTTCTATTTGCTATTTAATGTCATTCTAAATGAAGGAAAATTAAAGTTTTGTGCATGAAATTTACCCTTCACTTTTATATTATGCAATGCCAACTTTACGTGTAAATAGCAGAGTATTTGACTTGTATTTGGAATCACTAAACTTATACAATTTGAATTTTGTGGCTCATCCTAGGAGGACATCTCAAGCTGATGAGGCGAGACAAACACAGGCCAGGCTCATGGAAGTTGGAAGGAGAAGCACAGAGGTACAGAGCTTATTGAGAGAGCCCCCCGGGGCAGGGGACCTCATGGGTGCCTGTGGGCAGGTGCTCTTTTGGGCCTGGTAGCTGCCAGGTTCCCCTTCCTGCCAGGTATCTCCCCTGTTTCACCCTAGCCCACAGCAAACTGGCTACTCCAAAACTCAGAGTTGTGGGGGCCATTGCCTTGCTAAGCTATGGTGTGATCCTGTGCTCTTTGAGCTATGTCCAAGCCATGCTTTCTTAAGCTTTGGCCCCCTCTCCGACCTTAGGGAGGCAAATCTCCTCTTTCTCTAATTTACTTCCTAAATAAACTATATTTTCTAATCTAAAAAAAAACAACTCAGAGCTGGGACACTCTTAGTAAAGGGTTGGGCAAGAGGCTAACTCCTAGAGAGGCTCAGCTAAGGGGGGATGGCCACCACCAAGCTCCACCCCATAGGGTGCACCCACCTGACACTGACCCTCCCTGTCTTGGCACCAAGCTACTGTCAAGGCAGAGGGTGGCAGCAGCTGTTGCAGGGCAAGGGAAGAAGAGGGAGGCAGGTGAGGGAGTGGCAGTGTGGAGGACTTCCAGGGAGGCAGCAGTGGGTGGGACTGTGCAAACCCAGGCTGTCTCCAGCCCCCAGCACTTGTTGATGCACGGGGCATCACTTGCAAAATGCACATTCAAAGACACACTGATGAAGAATTTCAAGACTGCAACCATAGTGCATTGAGCCCCAAGTGCAGGGCCCTTCTGAATTCAGGCTCTTATTCAAACTGCACTGGTCACACACCCATGAAGCCAGCCTGTTTCTCAGGCAAAAGAGAGTATGTGGCTGGAGTATTCCTTGAAAGATCCCCTCATGCCCAAAGGAAACCCAAGCATAGAAAGTGCCTGTCGTGGAGAAGTGGAGAAGGCTGAGGGAGCCTTTCTCCACACAAGCTCCCTTTCTCTCTTTGGCACTGAACGTCAACTTCGCCCCATCCCTTTTCACCTCCTGCTCCCTGCGGGGGTCTGCCAGTAGTTGACTGGTCTGCAAACTTGTCTGAGCCAGGATGCACTGGACCTTGAACTCCGTGGACTGATAAATGGAATCCAGTCAATTTCAGTGCTGAGTCCAGTTTCCCAAGTTGCTTAGCCTAGGGCTATCGTACGGAAGGCAGGCAGCACAAGAGACTGTCCAAAGTTAATCTGGCCCCGAAGGCCTGGGAGTGGCAACTGGGAAGGAGAGATCTTGCTCTCGGGCTGCTGCCATCTGTGGAGGCTTAGGGAGTCAAGTCTCTCCCTTCATCCAGTTCCTAAAGTCTTCCGGGAATGGACTGCAGGTAACACACTTCTTGTAGTGGCCTCTAGCTGCGTCTGTGGCAGTGCAGGGCGTTTTCTGGACTGAAAAGCATGCCTTGAGCATTGTCTAGATCATGCTGCAGAGGGTTATGCTCCAACTGGAACCATTTGCTAGCGGGTACTCTTATTTCATCAAGCGTCTTTTGAGGAATTTTCCACTTTGGACGTTCCCTTTCTGCACCCTGCACTGTGAAGAGACCCCATGGCAGTTATACTAGTAAAGGTCACCATATAAGCTGTAGTCTTCCTTTGGGGTAAATATGCCACGCTGCTAGGCTCCTGAGGTCCTATTTCCAGGAAGGCAGGTCAGGGGCAGCCGGCAGTGTCCCTATGCCCTTTTCTCTGGGTGCTGGTATGAAGACATTTTCTCTTGAGCTGGGAAACAATCAGGCTTACCTAAACAGGGCAGCTCAGCCATGCCCAATCCAACTGGCAAAGGGGCTGGGAGTAAGGAGAAACACCCCAGAATCAGCAAAGCTGGATGCCAGGGACCATGAGAGGCTGACAGCTTGGCTTTTGGTCCTGGGAAGCATGGCAGCCTGGCTGGGGAGAAGCTCCCTGGCAGAGGGAGGCTGGACACTGCCCTCTATTCGCAGATTCTAGTCTTCTATCCCACTCTATGCCAGCCCTGTGCCTCAGTGGCCGCAGGTGGGAGTTCCGGGTCTAATTTCTTCATCAAGAACGAAGACTGGATCTGTGAGGTGACTTGGGCCTTTACTAGTGTTATATATCTATACAGCGTTTTGAAAAAAAAGCAAGAGTTGGGCACGGTGGCTCACGTCTGTAATCCCTAAACTTTGGGAGAGGATTGCCTGAGTTGAGGGATTTGAGACCAGCCCGGGAACTTGGCAAGACCTCATCTCTACAGTAAATAAAAAAATCAGCCGGGTGTAGTGTCATGCATGTCTGTGTTTCCAGCTACGTGGAAGGCTGAGGCGGAAGGACTACCTGAGCCCAGCAGGTCGAGGCTGCGGTGGCTGCGAGCGTACTGCTGCACTCCAGCCTGGGCAACAGTGTAAGACTCCAACTCAAAAACAAAAAAAGGAAAAGCAAGCAATCCTCTGTCCAACCTTGAAAGGTTTCCCATTTCAAATGACTCAGTCATGACTCTTTCGAGCAAGAGCTCAAAGAATCTGATCAACGATAACATTTAAATAAAACACATTTCCCCCTTTCTACTGTAAAGCTTGGTGAATGGCGTACAGCAGTAGTTGCTGAACAGTCCTTCATCTTTTAATGTTTTTTAGATCTTGGTGGACTTCATCCTGAATTTCCAACATTAAAAAATAGCTTTTACTACTGCTCAGCTCATCAGGCGATCAGAAATCACCAAAGTTCATCTGGATAATTTCTGCTACAGATGATCACTTGAGGAGATAACTGTGGTGTAGTGAAAAACACACTAGACTAGGAGTCAGAAAGTCTCGGTTTGCACATCTTTGCCCTGCCTTTTCAAAGCTGGAAGGCCTGGGTAAGGTAACTCACCTCTTCGGACCCTCGGTTTCTCATGTACAAAATGGTGGTAGTAAAGCCCGCATATCTCACAAAACTGTTAATATGCAGAAGCACCTATTTGTGCTTGATATAGAACATTGATATTTGAATAAGTGTCTTGGGTTATAATCGGCTATATTTGTGGTGTTTTCTGCAACATTTCCCCCATCCCCCCACGAATTTAATAAAACAAATATAAAGGTAACATTTTTAAAATTGCTGTATTCAAAATTAATAAACTTCAGGGTAAATAAGCTTTAAAACAAAAGTACATAAGTAAAAATAAATAATTTACACCAACCCACTAACCTAATTTTCAGAGTAAAGCCATTTCCAATTACAGCACTGTTATCCCGGGCACCAACCTGTGGGTAAACTTTGATAGTTCATTGTTTTTAAAAAACAGTATCAAAAAACTGAACACTAAGTAAAATCTTTAACAAAACCAAAACACTGGATTTAACTTTTTAATTTTAAATAACCAAACTTGGTAATTTTACACACAATCCAATGTAACGCTAATTATATTAGCTTTTCTGCTTGAAGAGTTGGGATTCAACAGGGATGGGAAACTATAAATGAATAGCTTGCAAATCATGAGATACAATAAAAATGGATGTAGTAGAGCAAAAACTGCAGACACTCTACCAACTGGGGGCAATATCTGAAGGCTTTGTATCCTTTATTATCCATGATGGCTTTTGGAATTATGATTGTGTGACATAGGACCTTTGACATTTTAGTTACAGCCTTTATTTTTTTCACAGTAAGTTACAAATCCATCATAAGACTTCACTAGTCTTGTATGTAGACTCGAGGAATTTGTGATCTGATAAAAGAGTAACATGAAGATTTACCATATTGCCTAATTTCATCCTCCCTGTACACAATGAATCAGTTTGGGAATCTATTCCAAGGGTATATACACAAAAGTGTCAAGAATAAAATGTTCTCCACTCTTGCATAAAAATGTGTACAGTGTATCAGGAATGGAAAATTCTCATTTTTCCTGGGCCCGGGCTTCATGGATTTCTGCTGCCAGAAGATAAAAGGCTCCTCCTGCTTTATTGCTCCATTGTTCTGAGGATTAATCATCCAACCCTGGCGTTTCTCCTTGTTGGATCCTAGATGCTATTCTGATGGCTTCTTCCAGAGATGGCTGCTCTCCAAGCTGAAACAGGAACACATAAATCAAACACTGACAATTCAAAAGTCACAGTCAAGGTTGCCAAAAAATGTTATACGCCTGAAGTTAAAACTTCTCTCTGTAATTCTGGCACTTGAGCTTCTCAATATGCTACTGCTAACCCAATCGTTAAAAGAACAAAAGCAAATTCCTGCAGGGGAGAATAATGCAATTTCTTTATTTAGGATTTTTTTTTCTTTGTTTGAGACAGGGTCTCACTATGTTGCCTGGGATGGTCTTGAACCCCTGGCCTCAAGCAATCCTCCCACCTTGGCCTCACAAAGTGTTGGCATTATTTTAGGATTTTGATAAACTCTTCATACATGCAAGGGACAAAAGATGTTCACCATAGCCAGTGAAGATGGCGAGCTTCCTGAGCCTTCAGCTTCCATACCCAGAAACTAAGAAACACCAATGGCTGATGTTTTCCTAAGTGTGTTCTAACCCTCTATCAAGTAAACACACGGAAAAGGAACTCTTCCTAAGGAGCAGTAATCTGTACCTACCACCCAGGATTCTAGATTCTCAGCTGAATTCTTTGACTCTTCCCACAGAATGACTCCTTTTAAGCCTTCTGACATTCCCCACTTTAAAATGGGGTGCACAGATTCCCAGAGGACTAATGTAGGGTCTGTGTTTAATATGCTAAAGAGTGCTTTACAGAATCTGGCCCAATTAGACTTTTATTTTTAGAGTAAAGCTGGCTGGCTGGGTGCACACAGGGATACATAACTAAATCTGTTTTCTTGGTATAAATTCCCCTAAAATAGGCAAAGAGAGTAGAGAACAAAGTGTTGTTCTCTTTGAGTTTGTCTCAAGCCATTTCCTTAAAGTAGGCGAGGTAACACAGATTATTCTGCACCTGGCCTCCTGTAAAGGTTATACACAGATCACAGTGTACTATACTAGGTTGAGAGGCATGAGTAGCAGTGAGTCAACTGAGGACAGCTGCCCTTGGACTCACCTGAACTGCAATCTGGGTGCCATTGGACGTTGCCACTAAGGTCAGAGGTCTGGTTTCTGTGGTTACTAAGTGATGGCTATGCTGCGGGTGCCCCATTTCTGATGAGGCAGTATGGAACGCTGCCAAGTCTTGAGCCACGATTGCAACCTAAACAAAACAAAACAAAAAAACCATACACATGAGGACTTAAATCTGTGACTTAAACAGCCTAAAGTCCACGTAATGCAATAGATTGTTTTCAACTTGAAAAGGAAAAACTCCCTTCTGATCACAGATTTGTTGAAGCCTAACACTGAAAGAGACCTTGTAAATTGTCTATTCTGAATTCTTTTTTATTTGAGGAAGCTGAGGCTCAGAGAAGGGACTCGTCCTCTAAGATCACGAAGTGAGCCAATGGCAGTTCAGGGCTGAGGACACTGGAGAAGTGGGTCTGCTATGCCAGGCTCCACTAGCCAGGGAGACCTGGCTGTACCTGGGTTCCGTAAATTACCCCCGAGCTTGGGAAGTTACACATGTGGACTGACTTACATCTCAAAGTGTATTTATTCCTGAATTTGGGTCACCGGTAGAAAATATGCTATTTTTTTTGTTTACCTGCTATATTTAAAATGAGATTTCCATTTAACTAGGAAAACAGAAAGGACCAATGGCATTACTGAAAAACAGCAACATTCCGTCTTACACTCATTTTCCATTGTAGACGCCATGCAATCCTCCCCTATTGCTCCTGCGTCCTGCCAAAGGGATTAGAAGTGCTTTTGTGGCTCTTATATCACAAATAAAAAAATTTTAAAACGTAGTCTGCTTTGAGCGCAGTGATGTTTACAACTAATTCAACATAACCAGTCACAGATTTCCTTCTCCATTCCCACTGCTTCACTTGACAAGCCTTAACAATTTTTTCTTTAAAAGAAAAAAAGTAGATAGTACAGAAAATGGTAACAACTACTTCTGTTAGATAGTATTCTAAAATTTTACCCAGCTGAATTCAAAAAACAGATTAAAAACTAAAACTGCTGTTTTACTTGGCCATTAATACACTAAAAATACTAGATTTTAAGCTAACAGATATTTAGCTTACAGATATTTAGCTTATATCAATCCTAGTAATGTTCCATAATCTTGTAAGAAAAACAAATTTTAGTCTAGCAATGGTTGAGTAGTTTATATCAGATTAACCCTCCTACAAATAACAATTATAAACTCGACAAAAATATGAAAAAGTTGCTGGGCACGGTGGCTCATGTCTGTTATCCCAGCACTTTGGGAGGCATAGGCTAGAGGATTGCCTGAGTCCAGGGCTTTGAGATCAACCTGGGCAACCTGGCAAGACCTCATCTCTACAACAAATCAAAAAATTAGCCTGGTGTGGTGGCATGTGCCTGTATGCTACTTGGAAGGCTGAGGCAGAAGGATCACCGGTGCCCAGCAAGTGGAGGCTGCGGTGGCTGTGAGCGTGCTCCTGCACCCAGTCTGGGTGACAGAATAAGACTGACTCAAAAATGGAAAAAAAAAAAAAAAAAAAAAAAAGAAACTATGTGAAGGCATTGAGGAGCAATGAAAAATACAAAGAAACAGAATGGGATTCGTGTTTAAACATATTTTCCACTGAAGGTCCTACCCAGTCCGAACAGCATGCGGCAACTTAAAAAGACAATGGAGCCCAGGGCTGCCAGAATGGCAGCACATTGAGAGAGAGTCTAGAAAGGGAAGACTCAAGTGGGGAGTCCCCAAATCTGTATATAAACCCCTCAAATCCTTAAGATCCCTGAACTACAAATGTGTGCAGTTTCCAATAATGTTCCAGTAAGTCTAGCAGAAAGCAGCAGCTGGGAGGTTAAAATGCTGAGAAGATTTCAGCAGTAGTCACCAGAGGAGAGGCAAAATTTGGAGTTTTGATCTTTACCAAGTTACCAGGTTGGTAAACATGTCAGGCTTTACACTGAAACCCTAATGACCACACTTTTGGAATAAAGATTATGTTCCAGGACTAAAAGATTCACCCTAAGACCTAATGGCAAAACTGAAACAGACCTGCCTTTTAAAAGTATAAATCCCAGCCTCCACAAATAATTGAACTACATGATAGAAAAAAAAAAATCAATATTCTTCAGAGAAAGAACAAAATTCAGAATCTTCACAATGTATCATCTACAAGGTTCAGAATACAATTTAAAAATTACGAGACATGAGAAGAGGAAAATGTGATCCAGATTCAAGAGAAAATGAAGTCAACAGAGAAACAGATTTGGATTATTACCAAAATGTTGGAATTAGCAATGACTTTAAAGTAGCTATTATAGCCGGGCTCGGTGGCTCAGCCTGTAATCCCGCGCCTTTGGGAGGCTGAGGTGAGTGGATTGCCTGAGACCGCGGGTTCGAGACCCGCCTGGGCAAGCGAGACCTCATCTCTACAATAAATAAAAAAATCAGCCGGGCGTGGTAGCGCGCGCCTGTAATTCCAGCTACTGGGAAGGCTGAGGCGGAAGGATCGCCGGAGCCCAGCAGGTC
>CAUYQG010063587.1:0-12877 GCA_963574415.1 Tarsius wallacei
CACTCCAGCCTGGGCAACAGAGTGAGACTCCGACTCAAAAAATAAAATATCACCAGGAGGTTGAAAGGCAGACGGTTTTAATACCAATAGTTGTTTAAAGTATGATGGAAGTAGATCTAAAGGAGTCTAGATATGTGTAAAATTTTAGAGACGAGCCTGCCTTCCTTTATGGCTTATAGCTTATGATTTTAATACATGATTGGATCTTGACTGCCCTCTAGTGGTACATATTTTTTTTAATGTTTACTGTGGACAGCAGGGTGTATGGTTATGTTATCTTTGGGCCCTGTTTGATCAGTCATTGGTTATGTGCCCTCTCTATCCATGTCTGTGGGGGACTGGGAACACAGTCCTTTATCAGACTTTGTTCTTAATCTTGAGGTGGTTTGAATACCAACAGACTGATTATGTATGTTAGGACTATAGCTGCTAACTTCATTTTTTGTCAATTATTATATTTCTTACAACAGTATAAAAATCATTTCTATAAAACACTTACATGAGTTAAAATTGCCTACCAAGCACATATTGATATAGCATGTTTAAAATCAAGCAATGCATAAGGATTTTGTGCTTGGGGGAGCCTGCTGAATGCCTTTGGGAGGGGGGCTACCTGTTAGCTATTTGCTTGGGCTCTTGTATCCCGAGATCAGAAGAGTCTTTTTTTCCTATACACAGTTTGGTGAGCGTTAAGGAACACCTACTTTGTGCTCAGGTGCTACAGGGTATGCAGAAGAAAAGTGTCACACATTGCCTGTTTGAACTCCTTCAACTCCAGATGTTCACTTTGCATTAGCAAGTGAAACAAGAAACAGAATACTGAACTGTTGCTTCTTCAAACTGTGGTTGCAAGATACCCTAAATGAATTTAAGAAACATAGACCGTGAGCTTATAAACCACAGGGACATTTGGAGGAAGATCCACAGATTTTAAAAAGGAGAGAATAAAAGTGCATTGCTGTGAAGTCCCTTGCATGATAGTGTCTGTGAACAGCATGTTCATTTTGAGTTCAGGTTGAGTATCATAAATGAGTAAGAATGGTGCTACGTTAGAGTCAGGAAAAAGAACGCAAGGACTAAGAGATTCTGTGATTCTGTATTGTTGTCACTGCCATGTATAGTATCCCCCTTCTATTTACATTTCCTATAGTAGTGGAGGGGATTGGCCCTAGGTCTTAATAGCAAGAGGAAATTTTAGGGGGCTTTTGAGATATTATCTGTTGTATACCAAATTTGCCTTCCCAAATACTTGAGTTAAGCTAATATTACAATTAGTTTGCATTACTTGAGCTTTATACACTTATTTGTGAAGTTCTGATATATTGGACACAAAACAGGGGAGCGAGAACCTGGGATTTTTTTTTCCCAACAGTTGAGTTTCTAAACAACCGAATGTCCTATATTCAGAAAATTAGGAATTTAATTTATTAGTGCATACTAGAATATAATGTAAGATTTTATTTGCAAATGTTGGCATAGTTAAAAATAAGGATGACTACATGAGAACTTTTTTTCTTCCCTGAGAATAATCTCCAAGTGTTTGTTTAGTTCATAGCTCATATTCAGTATCTCTTAGATTCATTTAGGGAAGGTTACAACCATGATTTAAGGAAGCAATAGATCTTTTTCTTGAGGAAATACAAACTCTGAATGAAAATTTGACTTTTCCTATTTCTTTATTAATGTTGCAGCATTGAGAACTAGTTTCTTAATAATAGCAATTACCTTTAAGCATCATTAAATCTATGAGTATTTTCCCCTCAAAAAGCAATTTATTATTTTATCTTTCAAAACATATTCAGTTACAAAGTGACAGACATGAGAATTTTTTATCCTTTGTCATAGAGATGTTTATCCCTGTTTTTCAGAGACTTGGACTAGCTTTTGAAAGGTTAACCAACAGATACAGTTCAGCTGGACGTACTTTAAGCACTACCTATTATCACAAAGCAGTTATTGACCCTTTGATTAATTAAGCCCAAGAGCTGGAGCTGCCTAATGCTACAGCTGTGTTCTTTTCAGTGCTTTACTTAAGCCTACTCTTAAATTTTTTTCATATGACCTGGCTGTGTGTTTACTGGCAACCTTTAGAGTCTATGCAGGTTATTTTCATAGTTCCAACTTGGTCATGCCAACTCAATGGTTAAACTGTTATTAAACTTTTATTACTCATAAGGTCTTTTCCAAATCTGCAGGGGAACACACGAGAACTAACATTTCACCAGTATCCACTCGTCTGTCCCAGCTGCTGGAGGCAGAGTGGGAAGGATGGGTCCCCAATTCTGCCCTCCTTACTAAGTTGTGTGATGACGACCAAGTTACTGAAGTTTCCACCTCTGCACCTAACCCAGATCTCAACTGAGGCAACTGTTTCTTTTGAGATATCAGTTCGGTGGCCCATTATCCTTGTACCCTGTGTTTTCTGAGGGACTTGGCCTTCATGGAGTCATTCTGGCTCTGGGTTCCTCAGCCAGAGGTTTCGTCCTCCTGCCTTTCTCAATCTCGCCTGCATTTCACTTCCTACAGATGCATATTTTTTGCCTTTTGTACCACGCTGGTCCTACTGTTGGACTCTGACCCTTTTATGTTTTTTTCATTCAGATCTTTCAAACACAACATTTGTGTGTGCAGCAGATTACAGTGAATGTGTGGGAGAACGGACACGTTTGATATCATGTCAATGAGTCCCATAGCCGTCCTGTGAGGAAATTTGTCATTGGTTACTCTCCTCTGCTGTGTCCAGCCTTCTCTTATGCCTCTCTTTCTGTCTGCCTCCTCACTCTTCTCTGTCACTGAGAGATGTCTCATTTCTTATGCAGAGCAGTTGAGATCTTTTATGACTGTCTTCTTTCCATCTCAGCTTCCACAACCAAAGCACCACGCCACTTGTGGGTTTTCTTCTACAGAAAGGCAGCTGGGGGAAACCCTGACAGTTTCACTAAGTTGTAATTTCATCTCCAGTGTAAGCTGTTGGGCTTTCCACTTCAGCAAGCTGGTGCCCTCTGACAGTGGCTGATTGTAGATTAGCAAACACTTGGTAAGATGTGAAACAAGATAAAAAGGTATCGTTATCATCACCACTGCAGGTTGAATTTCTGAAGTTATGCGATATTGTCCCTTCACTTTCAATTTCTCATCCAGTGACCACCTCTCAGTTTCCCACCCAATGACCGCCTCTTTCAATCGCCTAGCTGCCAGAGCCGAGGTGTGCAGTGGCACAGGGGAGCGGTTCCGAATCTTCCGTGCTGAAAAGACCTACGCGGTGAAGGCGGGCCGGTGGTATTTTGAATTTGAAGCTGTCACTGCTGGAGACATGAGGGTTGGTTGGAGTAGGCCAGGTTGTCAACCAGATCAGGAGCTGGGCTCAGATGAACGTGCCTTTGCTTTTGATGGCTTCAAGGTGAGTGGACTTTTCTGTCTACCAGGCGTCTACTGTGCCTGCTGTAAGCTTGTCCCCTCCTATTCCTTTTGGTAGTAGAGTAATACCATGTTTTCCACAGTACAAATGCCAAAAAACAGTTCATAGGAAAATGTTTGTCCTTGTAGTCTCAAAACCCTTTCCTCCAGCCCATGAAAGTGGTGAAATTCACCAATAAGACATTGCTTCTCCTTACTTATCAGAAAGATGAACCATCCTTATCTATCAAAAGCATTAAAGATACACATACAAAGGCAAAAATGCATATACATTGACACAGCAATTCCACATAAGAAATTTATCTTTAAACAGAAATTAATGGCATATGTAAACGTTTAATAGCCACAGAGGCACTTCAGGTGATGTTTATAATCACAAACAATTTTAATTTTCAAATTATTAGTGATTTCTATTTTTAAAGCTGGATATAATCCGGTGAAGTGCTTATTTTTCTATATATATGATACAAATGTTTAAAAATTATTTTGTATGTATGTAATATGCTTAGATTAAAAGTTAGGTGTGTATGCTTAAAGCAACATTAGAGAAAAATAGTCATTTTGGTTGATAAGGTTATAGATATTTTGTTCTTTTATCTTACTTTTATTTTATGACTCTCTTCGGTGAATTAGTGTTCCTTTTCATACGAGAGAGAAAAGCTATTTAAAAAAATTGGAATAAATAAGCAATCATGAAGAGACTTGACATTTGGGTATTTTGGGTTTGTAACGTCTTGTGTGGGAAAGCATTCTAGGCTAAGAGATTCAGACAATTGACTCCCTTTGCTCCTGAAACATCACATTTCCTGAATCCTGTTTTATATCGAATAGAAAAATTTAACACCTTTTTGCAGGTCAGAATTAGCAAGCTCTATTTAAACTTCAAAAAATAAAATGGTAGGTAAAAGGCACCTTTAGCTTTATTCTTCCTGAGGATCAGATGTAATGGATCAGAGTAGGAACTATCCCTGAGAAGTCAGAATACTCTTTATCCCAGTCATATCTCAGGGAAGAAAGGAATCTCAGTTTGGGAACACCAGGCACATGATGGCTGGGTAGGAAGGAGAACACCATAGCTAGGTAAGTATGTTGTGACTTTTATGCCTTTTGATCCCTAGCTTTATTAAATGTTTTTAAAGTACATTGTGCTACATTAAAAAATAATTCTATCATTGTTTTGCATTAGTGACTATATCCTGTTACATATCAGTTCACAATGAAGATGATGCTTAAGTGAAAAGTTAAGGGATTTATCTGACAAAATAATTATTATAGCTAATTTGTGCCTATAAATTAGTGGGATATGCTCATAAACCCAAAAGTTATGCTCATTATCAAAACTATGTTTTAAGTGTACTTATGAGACTTCACTTTGGATTTAGAAAACATTGGCCTCTGTATTCACTTTTGGCTTATTATTCAGCAGATATCTTAAGGACATTTTTAGTTTCATTGGAAGCTTTTTTAGTTTTAGTATGTAACTGAAGTGTTTCTAGATTTCCATTTTGTTAAGTGTCTGTGCCATTGGTTCCAAAAAATTGAATTTTATTTTGAAATAGATGAAAATTAGAATGTCATTTTCAATGATAAATACCCAGCTTGATTCTCCAGCTCATAATTCTTTGTATTTGTGGGAGTAGAGAAAAACAGCCCATATTCTGGGAAACATTCAGTGTAGGAAAAAAAAAATCCAAAGGCATGTAGTTTTAAAAATTTTTTTTAAAATAGAAAGTATGTGGGGTTATGTTTTTAAAATAATAGACTCTCAAAATCATTAAATAGCATTTGGGATCTTTTCAAGATTCAATAACATACCATGTTAATATTACGTAGGAATTTAGAATCCCAGTCTTCCCCACACTGCCTAGGACATTGCAGCAGACTGATATGCCAGCTGGAGTTTATCCTACTGCTGCATTTCTGTTAACTTACACCAGTGAGTGGTGGGTGGGTGCTATTTTCCCGGCTTAGTCTGTGACAAGAGACTCTTCTGTCCCCTAGGCCCAGCGGTGGCACCAGGGTAACGAACACTATGGGCGCTCTTGGCAAGCAGGCGACGTGGTGGGGTGTATGGTTGACATGAATGAACACACCATGATGTTCACGCTGAACGGCGAAATCCTTCTTGACGATTCAGGGTCAGAGCTGGCTTTCAAGGACTTTGATGTTGGTGATGGTAAGTGCGCTACGTTTTGTGTCGTTTTCAAGTCCGCAGACCGATGAAGCCATGCTTCTAAACACTTCTTAACCGGCCGTGTTTGTTTGAGGGTGAGTGAGCAGATGACTTGCAGCTGTAAATTGCAAGGGCGCCATGTGGCTGATTTGATCAGACGCCCTTGAAATTATTTTAGCAGAAATACTGTCTATACTACTTAACTAGGATTTTGGCAAGGCCAAAATGGCTTTTATGAGTGTCAATACGAAAATAAATGGCAGGCAGAAGGAGAGTTTTCCACAATCATTAAATTTTCATTTAGAATTTCCCTATTTAGTCAACTGCTTACAGATTCTTTCTGTTCATTCATTTCACAAAACTGGAATGAGGACCTACCATGGATCAGACACTCTGCTGAGTGCTGAGGTAACAGAGATGACTAGAATGCTGTCCTTTGTTTATGCAGATTATAGTTTGCCAGGGGAGGCTGACACTTGTATAGTTTCTGTTTAATAGGTAAGTTCTAAAATAAAGACAAGCGTACTGCAGGGAGCAAATACCGCTACCTGTGGGCCCTGAAATGGCCTCTGAACAGGCTTGTAAAGGAAAGACAGAGGACATTGGTGGGCAAAGAAGATATTTATTCTTCAGGGATGCATCTCCAGTTCTGTGGTCCCTGGCCCACAGGGTCTGCTTAAATTAATTTAAATGCAGTTAAATATCGAGTGACCCATCTCACTGGCTACATTTCAACTACTCAATACCTATGGCTGGCTAGTGGTACCCCTCCCTGGTGGGCAATGCAGATGGAGAACATTTCTGTCATCACAGAAAGATTTATTAGACAGTCTTGCTCTGGAGCATATAAATAAGACAGTATTTGATATAGTCTTATACAATTATCTAATTTCGAAATGAGCCAACACGTGTTTTCCAAAATGGCTTTTGAATCTATCCCATTATATATGTACACATGTATTGGCATATATATAGTCTCGGGTTTTAAGATACACCTTGATCGGTATTTTAAATCTTTAAACTTATCACCAATCCTCAAAATGTTACTCAGCTCATTATTTACATTAAGTTTTCTATTTGTTAGTTTAGCAAGCTTTTGAGCAGGTATGACCATCATTTTCCAAATACAGATTTGCAAAAATAATAGAAATTTTGCATTTTTATAACTTCATATCTATTTTGAACACTTGTATCTTTGGGTGGTGAAATTGACACTCTCGCCCTCCCCTTCTCTGGTATTGGCTTTAGGTGTGTGAAAGAATTAGGGGGAAGGCACGGGGTCAGGGGTGGGGCTTTTTCTCAATGTTATCTGTGTATACTGGCTACAACTATGGATGTGATCTGAGAATTTTTTAAAAATTTTATTTGAAAATACTTGACTACTGTGGATGTGGTCTGAGAATTTTTTTTTTTTATTTTATTTAAAAATACCTAACTACTAGGCTTTCTGTCTTTGTAAATTAAAATCTTTAAATGCATGTATGAGTTCTGTTTGTATATGTTTCACATAATACATATAGAATCACAGAATGCCCTTCTGCAGTATTTAAGCACCAATGAAATGTTCATGGTAACACCTGTGTGCATAGACCAGTCACCACTGCAATGACAAGATAGGCTCTGAAGTGTGTCTGAGTAACACATTTGTGTAGACGTCTGTGCTTTTTGACCTTACACTTCACAGAGTTTTAAACATTTTAAAAATGACATGGGGGGTGGGATTGGCAGTTGAGGAAAGCTGCCAGGGGAGGGAGGAGCACACCTCAGGTACAAGGGTACCTGCATAATAAGCATTTGTATACCTAACCCTGAATTGTACCCCACATCTTTAAAATAAAGAAAAAAAATGACATGGACTTCATATTGAAACCTCAATAGAGTGTTAATATAGAGTTTTGTTGAATTGTCTGAAAATGTTGTTGTCTGCATTTTTGGCTTTTGTTGGGGGTTTGGGGAAGGTATCCTTTTGGTCTCCAAAGTAGGCTATAAGTTTTATTTAGCAATGATCCTTAACTATTAACTTTGTAAGGGTTAGTCATAAATCTAAATGGTTCTACTGGAGAAAGAAAGGACTTCAGAGTTTCCCCATGACTATGATTTTTCAGAATTTTTTGGCACTGGAGTGTCTCCTCTCCATCTTCCCTCCCGTACAAAATTAACTTTACATAGCTTCCTTAAAATGCTTTTTAATTTACCTGTCACTACTGAGAGGAAGCCCTTGAGCTCTCTAGGGCTCAAAGGATCAAGTTTGAAAAACTATTAATTTGAGGGAATATATTTTTAGCACAGAAATATACTGCGGTTGCTAGAGTACAAAAAAAGTTTTATAAGTGCTCTGTTTTCAAATTGTTCTTATATGAAGCCTGTCTTGGTGTCTGGGCCATGCTTGATTTAGCATTTTTTTTACCATCTTTATAATTCCTTCTTATTGCTTCAGAGACAGTCAGCTCAGACATATGTACATTGGCTATTAAGGCAATCAAAATAGCTATGGTAAGATGGATAAACATTCAAAACTTGCCAGGCATGGTGGCTCACGCCTGTAATCCCAGCACTTTGGGAGGCCAAGGTGAAAGGATTGCCTGAGCCCAAGCTTTCAAGACCAGCCTGGGCAACCTGACAAGGCCTCATCTTTGCAATAAATCAAAATATTAGCCTGGTGTAGTGGCATGCACCTGTAGTTCCAGCTACTTGGAAGGCTGAGGCAGAAGGATTTCCAGTCTGAACTGAGTGAGACTCCAACTCAAAAAAAAAATTGAAAATTAAAATATTGTATATAATGTATGTATATGCACACACAATTTTGATTGCCTTAATAGCCAAATGTATGTATGTATACACACACATGTGTGTATAGATATGTATACATATATACATACACACAGATACATGCTATAGATCTGTCTGGTCAGCTTAGTAGACAACATGGCTAAGTATATTTTGACCTGTCTTTATTTTTGTACAGTTACCCAACTGAAATGATATCCTGATCAACATGAGTTGTTTCTGTATTACATCAAAAGGAAAATTACAAAAGTCTTTGAAAGACTGATGTAGTCAACCAATTAAGTCAGCTGGAAATATGGCCATCCATCTAGTTCTGGATAAGGACAGAGTCATACCATAAAGATACTGATAGAACTTAGTTTTAAGACACTTCAGAGCTCTTCTCCAAATAGGGATCATAATATCCCTCAGTGACCACATACCTGCCCATAAAGCTTGTATATTAACTAGACAAAAAACCAATTGCTAGGAAACACTGGCCTCTGATGGAGGAGCAAGACTCCACCATTCTATTTGTTTTTTTTTGTTTTTTGCTTTGAGTTAGAGTCTCACTGCATCACTCAGGCTGGAGTGCAGTGGCATGCTCACGGCCACCTCAGCATCAACCTGCTGGGCTCCAGCGATCTTTCCGCCCCAGCCTTCCAAGAAGCCAGAACTACAGGTGTGCACTACCATGCCTGGTTAATTTTTGATTTATTGTAGAGATGAGGTCTCGCCAAGTTGCCCAGGCTGACCTCGAACCCACAGGCTCAGGCAATCCACTCGCCTCAGCCTCCCAAAGTGCTGGGATTACAGGCTGAGCCACTGAGCCTGGCCTTATTTGTTTTTTTAAAATTCTCTTCAGAGTATCCTTAGGGAAAGCAGAAGGATTATTTGAATCTTCATTTTTAAAAGATCCCTGTAGCTGTAATATCAACAAAAAAGAAGTGTGTGGCTGCGTAGAGACAGTTTTTGGCAAGCTTAAGCTTTTCCATGAATTCTTCCTTGTCTCTTGTCAATATTGGACTGATAAGTATTCAGGATCAGGACTGAGGGAAGTCTGGGAAAAGACATTGCAATGCCCATTCAATTTGTAGGCAGAGTTCTAAGATTGCTCCTAGGAATCCTACCTCATGGTCTACATACCACATTGTATAATGTCTTCCTCTTGAGTGTCAGCAGAACTTATGAATTTGGTGGGACATCATTCTCGTGATTAGGTTACAAAACAGTTGACTTGAGTTAATCAAATAGAGATTATTCATGTGGGGCTGATGTAATCAGGTGAGCCCTTGAAAAAGATTGGGTCCTTCCTGAAGTCAAAGATATCTAAATATAAAGATAAATTCTCCTGCAGGATATGAAGGAACAAACTGCTGTGGCATGGAAAGGGCCATATGGTGGGGACCAGAAGACTGCTTCTAAGAGCTGAGATAGTCCCCAGTTGATAGCTGGCAAATACAATGGAGGCCTCAATTCTGTAACCACAAGGAACTGAATTCTGTCAACAACCAGGAAGCTTGGAAACTGACTCTAAGACTTAGATGAGACTATAGCCCATGCCACCATCTTGATTTCATCCTCATGAGACTGAGCAGAGAATCCAGTCATACCACATCTACACTTCTGACTTCTAAAAGTATGAGATAACAAATAAGTGTTGCTTTGAACTGCTAAGATTTTGGCAATTTGTTACATATCAATAGAAAACGAACACTGATAAAGGGGCTTTCTTAGGTTCAACTGAACTTTCAGACTCATAAGACTATCAAAGACCACCTTCAGTGCAAGTCTATTCAGAGGGATAGAGAACAAGAACCATGGCTTGCCAGCAGGGCAGCCTCGAGTATTCCTCTTCAGCAGTAGTCTTTTTAGATGTATGTATAATTCTCTCAGTTTATATGAAGTTAATTAATCAGGAATCATTTTTGTATTGTTGCCTGATAACATAGTTGATATTCCAACTTTTACTCATAGTGCCAATCAAGCTGTGATACCTTCTTCATACCCAGGACTTGGAAGGAGCTCTCCTGACATGTCTGTGGTCTAATGCATATTACCAAAACCAGAGATTTATCCCATATCACATTCTGAGACTAGCTTTTTAAAAAAAAATTAAAGCAACGATTTTTATAGTGAGCATCCTTTTTATACAACTTCCTCAAGAGCCTAGTGGAGGTGATCTTCATCATATTAATTGCAAGACAAGAACAGGGGTAGTAGAGATGTGAGAGTCTCGCTCTCACTCTGTCTCTCTCTTTTCCCTTCCTTCTCCCTCCCTCTCTCTCCCTCTCTTCTACCACATAGTTGTTTTGATTGCTTTAATAGCTAGTGTACACGTGTCTGAGCTGACTACCTCTGTAGCACTAAGGAGTTATGAAGATGGTAAAACATGCCAAATTAAGCATGGCATAGACACAAAGACACAACCACAAGTATATGACTGTGCCACAAAGTTTTTCTAAATTGCCTCTCAAACTTGTAATATGGCAAGAAAAATAAATTGGAGATTATAAGAATTAGAATAAAAGAAACAAATCCATCATTATTTTTAGATAATGTAATTATTTACAGAGAAAACCCTTAAGAATCGACAGACACTATTAGAAATAATTGGAGTGGTGAAGGTAGCATTTCTATTCTATCAGCAATAAAGAAAACTAAAGAGGAGATACCATTTATAGTAATGTCAGAGACTTTACAGAGAAAATTAATAAACTTTTTGGAGAGATTATTGCCTTTATAAAGAGATTTATTACTAAATAAATTAAAGGTATATTATGTTCCTGGAGAAGACAATTGCCTAAAGATAATAATTCTTCCAAAATTTATCTATAGATGTAATCTGTTGATCATGCTTTGTTAATCAAAATCCAAACAACTGTTTCATGGAACTTTATATGATGATTCTAGACTGTATATGGAAGAGTAAAGGTCTGAAATATCTAGGCTACTCCCCTGGCAGCGTCCCACTGCTGCCGATCCCTCCCTTGTGTTATTGTGGTTAATGTTCAGATCTCACTTATAAGTGAGAACATGTGGTATTCAGTTCTTTGTTTCTGTGATAGATCACCAAGTATGATTATTTCCAACTCCTTCCAATTTGCTGCAAAGTCCATGATTTTGTCCTTCTTTATGGCTGCATAATATTCAACCATATATATCCTATATATGTACCACATTTTCTTCAGTCCGCTTTCAATTGGTGATAGGGTTGGTTCCATGCCAGGGGAGGGTGGGGCATGTGGCAACATAAAGGATACCTGGTCTTAAACAAGGGACATGAGGACCAGTTGGAGGCCCAAACTTCACCTACATGTAGATTGCCTATATACCTAATCCTGACTTGTAACCCACACCTCTAGAATAAAATAAAGGAAAAGAAATAAAACAAAATAAAGATATATTGCAACAGTAAGTAAATACATATACATACCCTAAAATATCTAGGGTACTGCTGACAAAGAAGAGCAGGGAGAGGGATATATATCCTACCAGATAACAGAATTTATTGTGGTGGAAACACACCAGCCTCTCTACATGTTTTGGAACCTTAGAACATGTTGGGGTAGTGTATCAGAATGTTGGGGAAAGGAGGACTGAAAAAGTTGGGACTCTGTATGGAAAAGATGAGATGGTATCACTTTTATTTTATTTTTTTTTTGTGTTGGAGTCTCACTCCGTCGCCCAGACTGGAGTGCAGTGGCACACTCCCGGCCACCACAGCCTCGACCTGCTGGACTCCGGCAATCCTTCCGCCTCAGCCTTCCAAGTAGCTGGAACTATAGGCGCGCGCTACCATGCCTGGCTAAGTTTTAATTTATTGTAGAGATGAGGTCTCACCAAGTTGCCCAGGTGGGTCTCGAACTTGCGGGCTCAGGCGATCCACTCACCTCGGCCTCCCAAAGTGCTGGGATTACAGGCTGAGCCACCGAGCTGGGCCCTGGATCACTTTTACCATGTAGGATAATCAACCCCAAAAGACTTTAAATGTCAAAAACAAAACTTTGAAACTCTTGGTAGAAACTGTAGACAAATCTTTTAGATTATGGGGTAGGAAACATTTTTTAAAAGACTAAAACAAACACTCAAACAAAAACCAATGACTGTGAAAGACCAGACTGATACATTTTGTCTATAAAGATTTAAGAATGTTCATCTAAAAAAGAAACTCTTAAAGGAAGTGGAAAAACACTATATTAGCAGGGGAAGCTATTCACAGTGTCTACTATTGGAAAAAAGTTAGTGTTAAGAAAATATAAAGAATGTATGAAATTGATAGGAAAATGCTGAAAAGACATAAACAGACATTTTATAGAAGGGGAAACTCAAGCCGGGCTCGGTGGCTCAGCCTGTAATCCCAGCACTTTGGGAGGCCGAGGTGAGTGGATCGCCTGAGCCTGCAAGTTCGAGACCCACCTGGGCAACTTGGTGAGACCTCATCTCTACAATAAATTAAAACTTAGCCAGGCATGGTAGCGCGCGCCTATAGTTCCAGCTACTTGGAAGGCTGAGGCGGAA
>CAUYQG010063590.1:0-12723 GCA_963574415.1 Tarsius wallacei
TTATTGGAGAGACAAGGTCTTGCCAAGTTGCCTGGGTGGATCTCGAACCCACAGGCTCAGACAATCCACTCACCTCAGTCTCCCAAAGCGCTGGGATTACAGGCTGAGCTACCGAGCCCGGCCTCTTTTACTCTATCTTAAAGAGGGCTTCCCACATTGCATAAGTTTTAGACCTCAAACACTCAGATCCCAGGGTAGGACTGTAATGTGACAGAACCTTTTATAGGAGAATTTGATAATATGTATCAAGAATTTTTAAAGCATCCATGCTGTTTGATTCAGCCATTCTACTTTCAGGGATCCCTACACAAGTATGCAATAGTGCAGGGCTTCTCAACTTTGATGTACAAATGGCCTTCTGGGACTCTTATTAAAATGCAGAGTCTGAGACCGGGCACAGTGGCTCACACCTATAATCCCAGCACTTTGGGAAAGAGGTGAGAGGACTGCCTGAGCCTGTGGGTTAGAGACCAACCTGGGCAACTTGGTGAGACCTCATCTCTACAATAAATCAAAAATTAGCCAGGCGTGGTGGCGCACGCTTATAATTCTAGCTATTTGGAAGACTGAGACAGAAGGATCACCTAAGCCCAGCAGGTTGAGGCTACAGTGGCCGTGAATGTACCATAGCACTCCAGCCTGGGCAACAGAGTGAACGACTCCAACTCAAAAAATAAAATAAAATAATAAAATTGAAGTCCAGTTTACCAGGTCTGGGGAGGCACCTAAAATTTCTGCATATCCAGTAAATTCCCAGGTGATGCAGAGGCTGCTGGTCTATGGACCTGCTCTGAGTAGCCAGGCTGCTGGGGAAATTCTCTTGCTGTCTACTCAGCAATTTTCCCCAACACATGGTGCATTGGCCACCCTCACACACTTTGCCACACGTACCTGATCAAGGATGGGCAGGGAACCCAGGCCCAAGGCAATCAGGGCTAGTTTCCCTCTGCATAGCTAGCCTTTTGTTGGATGGCCCAATCAGAGACAAGCAGAAGTCACCCCCAGGGTCATGAACAGGAAAACTTATTGCCCCAGGGTATGCAGAGGAGCCAACCTGAGGGGCAGCTGCCAACAGAGAAGGACAAACCCAAAAGAACTTCAGGGAGCTGGGCATGGTGGCTCACACCTGTAATCCCAGCACTTTGGGAGGCAGAGGCGAAGACCAGAGGATTGCCTGAGCCCAGGGGTTCAAGACCAGCCTGAGCAACATGTTGGGATTGCAGGTGTAAGCCACCACGCCCAGCCCCTTATTCCATTTAAAGTTCTCCAAGCATAACAGCTAGCCTTTACTGCAATTCAATCTATAGCTCAAGTGTTCTTGTAAAGCTTATATCACTGTTCTGCTTCCAAGTCCTCAGTGGTTTCCCACTGGCCTGAGAACAAGGATCACAGAGCTCATGGGGCCCGCAGGCCTTGAGACTTTAGTCTGCAACACTCCTGTCTAGCTCATGTCACTTCCTTTTTTAAAATTTTTTCGCTTGAAATGTGTCAGGCGGTGGGGGCATACCTCATCAACAAGGGTACCTGCCTAATGAACATTCGTATACGTAACCCTGAATTGTACCTCACATCTTTAAAATAAATTTTTTAAAAAAAAGAAAGAAAGAAATGTGCCAGACTCTCTGATCCCTCAGAGAGGGTTTTTCTTATTTTTTATTTTTTTGAGTTGGAGTCTCACTCTGACGCCCAGACTGGAGTGCAGTGACCGCTCCCGGCCACCACAGCCTCGACCTGCTGGGCTCCGGCGATCCTTCCTCCTCAGCCTTCCGAGTAGCTGGAACTACAGGCGCGCGCTACCATGCCCGGCTAATTTTTTGATTTATTGTAGAGATGAGGTCTCGCCAAGTTGCCCAGGCAGGTCTCGAACCTGCGGGCTCAGGCAATCCACTCACCTCAGCCTCCCAAAGTGTGGGATTACAGGCTGAGCCACCGAGCCCGGCTTGATTTTTAAATTATGTATACCATTCTGTATTTTCCAAATTTGCTACTTGATCATGTACTATTTTTTGTTGTTGTTTTTGTCGGAGTCTCACTCTGTCACCCAGGCTGGAGTGCAGTGGCAGACTCACGGTCACCATAGCCTTGACCTGCTGGGCTCATGTGATCCTTATGCCCCAGCCTTCCAAGTAGCTGGAACTACAGACATGCGCCACCACACCCAGCTGATTTTTAAATTTACTGTAGAGATGAGTTCTTGTCAAGTTGCCCAGGCTGGTCTCGAACCCCTGGACTTAGACAATCCTCTCACCTCCGCCGCCCAAAGTGCTGGAATTATAGGTGTGAGCCACCGCACCCTATTTACTTTTTTTCGTTTTAAAAACAGAAACAAAAAAATAAATAAAAACAGAAACAGGTGTCACTGTGTTGCCCAGGCTGGTTTCTAGCTCCTGGGCTCAAGTGATCCTCCTGCCTCAGCCTTCCAAACTGCTGGGATTACAGATGTGAACTACCACGCCCAGCCTCATGTGTTATTTTACAAGTGCTATTAGAAAAAGAAGTGTATGTTTTTAAGGGAAATTCAGAATAAATTCAAAAGCACTAAATAACTTCAATCAAAGCTGCCTTACCAGTGTGTCTTCCTATTTCAAGTCAGTGCATGTGATACAATAATAACGTGGTAACACCCCCGTCCCTGAATGTTTTCAAGGGGACTTTCGAGAAGCTATACTTCAATTTCAGACACCACGGGGAGATATCTTAAGGCAGGTATGTCTTTGTTCTGTCTCAAATTAGATTCCAAGCACTGATAGTCACTTGCTCCAGTTTGCAAGGTCGATGTTTTGGTTTACTTGGGCACAGGGCCAATTTTTCCTGTATGTAGACAAGGGAGGCTCCCTGCACAGCCCACCACCCAAGTGAGTGCTCTTAATTGCTAAAGGTTACTTCCAGCCCCACTTTGTGCATAAGCTTTTTCTTTTTCATATCTGCATCTTATTATTACATTTTTTACTTATGTACTTAGGAATATGTAATAAACCTGCACAGTTCAAAATCAAAAACATACAAAAGGGCATAAGAAAGAAAATGTCTCTCTCCTATCCCAAATTCCCTTGCCCCAGATCCTCCTCCTGGGAGGCAGGTTGTCTTGACAGTTTCTTGCAATTCCTTCCAGACATATCTCTATGCTTTTTTTTGTTTTGTTTTGTTTGAGTAGGAGTTTCACTCTGTGCAGTTGGAGTGCAGTGACACACTCATGGCCACCTCAGCCTCTACTTGCTGGACTCAGGTGCTCCTTCCGCCTCAGTCCTGCAAGTAGCTGGAACCACAGACACGCGCCACAGCGCCCGGCTATTTATTTATTTATTTATTGCAGAGACGAGGTGTCGCCATGTTGCTCAGGATGGTCTCAAACTCCTGAGCTCAGGCAATCCTCTTGCCTCCCAAAGTGCTAGGATTACAGGCATGAGCCACCATTCCCAGCATTTCTATGCCTTTTAAAAGACATAATGGCCTGGCACAGTAGCTCACACCTATAATCCCAGCACTTTGAGATGCCAAGGTGAGAGGATTGCCTGAGCCCATGGATTCGAGACCAGCCTGGGCAACTTTTATCTCTACAATAAAAAAAAATTTTTTTAAATAGCCAGGCATGGTGGCACATACCTATAGTTCCAGCTTGGAAGGCTGAGGAGGAAGGATCGCCCGAGCCCAGTAAGTCGAGGCTGTGGTGGCTGTAAGCGTGCCACTGCACTCCAGTTTAGGCGACAGAGTAAGACTCCAACTAAAAAATATTTAAAAAAAAAGACGTGACAGCAATCACATTATATTTTTTTCCACTTAACATTATACAGTAATAACATTGACAGAGACTCAAATGCTTTCTTAACATTAGGAGATACTCTTCTAAACATTCATAATGACTGGAAATATGCTGTCAAAGAGAGATGAGCCATTTTATTGTCCTGCTGGTAGACAGTTAGCACTTTCCCCCCTTAAGTCCTCTGATTTTGTCCAGAATGAAACTGTCTACGTGGGCTCAGCCAGGGACTGCAGTTTAGTTTGGACCTGGATTGGCTGCTTGTTCCCTGGGGACACAGGGCTCTCGGGTCAGAAGGCCCAAGGCCCAACCCAGAAGGATGAGCGGGGTGGTCCCTGGTCTACGTGGCCTTCTGGGGCTGGCTGTGTGGTCCAGGCCAGCGGAGGAGATATATTTAGCTGGGTCAAAAGCTGCTGGCTGTGACATGACCCAGGAGGACTGTGCTGTTGGTAAACAAACTAGAGCAGCCTGGCTGAAGCCAGTCCGCTTCATCTGCCCTCTCCCCAGCTTGCTGGCCTAGCACGGGGCGTGAGAGGTAGAGGAGGGCACAGACCAGGGAGAGGGCGCAGACAGAGGGTCACCTGGAATTCTGCCCAGGCATAATTGGGCCGTAGCCCTGTCTCACTGCCCCTAGCTAGTGTTTCTCACCCTCCCTCCCATTCTGCCTCTCCCAACATGGCAGAGCCTGGCAGCCCGGAAAGCACTTCCTTCCTGCTTCCTGCTCCTCCCACTCTTCCCTTTCTCCCTCCAGTCCAGTCAACCTTATTTGCCCTGCTAAGTGAGTGGAGTTCATTCATTCATGTATTCATTCCTTCCATTCGATGCATATATCCCTTTATTTGTTCATCAATTTTTGTTTTCCAGACCCTCACTCTGTCGCCTAGGCTGGAGTGCCGTGGCACGCTCCCGGCCACCACAGCCTCGACCTGCTGGGCTCAGGCGATCCTTCCACCTCAGCCTTCCAAGTAGTTGGAACTACAGGCATGCGCCACCATGCCCGGCTAATTTTTTTGGTTTATTGTAGGGATGAGGTCTCGCCAAGTTGCCCAGGCTGGTCTCGAACCCATGGACTCAGGCAATCCTCTCACCTCAGCTTCCCAAAGTGCTGGGATTATAGGCATGAGCCACCGAGCCCAGCCCAGCAGAGTCGTTCTTTTTGGGGGGCCTAGGAGAAGCCAGGCTCTGGGCTGGGCACCAAGGACACAGCAACAAGCAGGAGAGTGCCAGTTCCTGCCTTCGTGGGGCTTACAGAGCTTGCACACCAGTGAGATGTGGGATCACCGACTGTCAGTGGGAAATAATGCTACTAAGAACGTCATAACCAACATTCACACAGTACTTTGAAGTGTATAGAGAGTTTTCACCTAACAGCATATCTCATCCCAAGAAGCAGAGTGGTTATGGTTATCATTTGCTCTACAGAAGAATTTACAGCTCAGAGAGGTTAAGTAACCTGGCCAAAGACTTACAGCTGCTAAGTGGAACCCCAGTTCCTCTGACCCTGAGCCCATGTCCCTCCTGTAAAAGAGAAGCCACTGGAACTGGACAGGAAACAGCTTCCAGAACAGCTCTTCATTTTACATTTGAGGAGACGACGGTCCAGAGAGAGTTAAGTGCCTTGTCTAAAGCATACAGCTTAAAACAGGGACTAGCTGGGTGTGATGGCTGACACCTGTAATCCCAGGACTTTGGGAGGCAGAGGCAAAAGGATTGCCTGAGTCCAGGGGTTCAAGACCAGCCTGGGTAACTTGTTGAGACCTCATTTCCACACACAAAAAAATTTAGCTGGGCATGGTGGCACACATCTGTAGTTCCAGCTACTTGGAAGGCTGAGACGGAAGGCTCACCTGAGCCCAGCCGGCTAAGGCTGTGGTGGCCATGAGCATGTCATTGCACTCCAGCCTGAGTGACAGAGACTCCCACTCAAAAAACAACAACAACAAACAAACAGGGACTAGAACCTCTGGAACCCCCAGCCCAGTACTTTTCCTCTCCATCTGGACGGCAGGGCTTGGCCAGGGTATAAGGCCCTGGCGCGTTTGGAGGTGTGAGGTGGTCACAGTTGGCCTGCCCCCCCTTTTTCCCTGCATCCCCACCTAGCTTACCCCCTCTGCTGCATAGTCGTTCTTCTGGGGTGACAGCCAGAGCACCCCTCCAGGTCCCACCCTCCCCTCCTCAGTACTCACCTCTTGCTGGGTGAGTGGGCTTTCTTTCAACCAACACCACGTGAGTACCTACTGCATGCAGGGTCTGCTGGGGAACAACATCATGACGAGGGCTCACAGTTGGCTGAGGACGTCAACAGGAATGGGGAGGCATCAACAAGCACATGGGGCAGTCAGCACTGCAAGAGAAAAAGCACTGCTGTCAGAGTGTGGCAGGGCCCCAAAGCCAGATCCTGGTGACTGGGGGCAGGGAGGTTCAGGGAAGGCTTCCCAAAGAAGGTTACATCTAAGTTGAGCCCTGAAGTCAGATTAGCTAGGCTGGAGCTGGTAGGGAACAAGTTTTCAGGATGAGGGAACAGAGACGGTAAGAAGGCCCTGCACGTGGCAGGGAGGTTGTAGGTTTCGGCATGACCCGTTCCCATCTGTCAGTGTGTATTGTGTTTCTCAGGCTGTAAGGCCCTGTGAACAGGAGCTGGGTCTCCCTTCCTTTGGACACCCCCAGGGGTGGGGGCCTACTCCCATGGACAGATGCCTCAGTTACCCCATGCGAGCTGCTTGTCATCAACTTTTGCCACCCATGGACTCACTGTCCCTCCCAACCAGAGCCCCCTAACTCCTTCCTGCCACCCTGCAGGCACAGGACACCACCGGGCCCGTGAGGGCTGTGCCTGGAGGCTTTTTTTTTTTTTTTTTTTTTGGAGTAGGAGTCTCACTCTATTACCCAGACTATAGTGCAATGGCACACTCGTGGCCACCGCAGCTGCTACCTGCTGGGCTCAGGCGATCCTTCCGCATCACCCTTCCAAGTAGCTGGAACTACAGGCACATGCCACCATGCCCAGCTAATTTTTTGGTTTATTGTAGAGATGAGGTCTTGCCAAGTTGCCCAGGCTGGTCTTCAACCTGTGAACTCAGGCAGTCCTCTCACCTCCGCCTCCCAGAGTGCTGGGATTACAGGCATGAGCCACCATGCCTGGCTGGTTGGAGGCTTTGACTGTGGTTAAGGGGGGAAGTCGCAGATGGATACATTACTGACCTGGATCCCCTTCCTCTCCTGGTCACCAGCACCATTAGATCGTGTCCTGTGAGGACAGAGAGAGAGACGGTGAGCATGGAACAGTATCCCATGAGAGAGTTGCAAACACCCCTCCAACTCAGCACCCCAGGTGGTGGAACTAGCAAGATGCAGCCCCTTCCCCTGGCGTGGACTTGGGGCCCCAGCCTCATATAGATCAAGGGAGAGAGAAAGGGGCCCACCCAGGATGGCGGCCACCACTGTGGGTCAGCGCCGCCCCAGTCAGGCACACGCTGGGGCTGCCCATGCCTGGCTGGTCTGCCTTTGCCCCTGTGGCTCCCGATCCCACATTCCTGGGCTTTGCACGTAAACATTCGGATTGAATATTAGCTTGGGGAGGCTACTTGGAACTCGCCCTTGGACAGGATTGAGATTTTTATGGAGTCTTTCCCTCCAAGGTGATGTGTGACGTTGCATTCGGAAAGGTCATTTCCCATAGGAGCCACATTTCTCATGTGTCCCCTGAACTCTTCCTGGGGCCCAGTGCTGTGCTCCATGCTGGAGTACACAGTTCCTGCCCTCGGGGGTGTTTGGTTTAGTAGGGACAGACCTGCAAGTAGATCAAGTCATACAACGTGCGGGGCCACAACAGAGGCAATGAGGGCAGCACTGAGAAGGGCACCAGGCAGCTGGGCCTCAGTGCTGAAGGGCATACGAGGGTGGGGCAAAGCAGTTGGGAGGGCTTTCGGGTCAGGAAAGCAGAGGGAGCAAAGGTGAGGTGGCCAGAGATGGCATGAGGGAGAGGGGTTGCAGAGGGCTGGAGAGAGCAGGAACCAGGCCGCAGCAACATTAGGGCCAGGAGGAGTCATCAAAGGCTGTCAGTGTGGAAGAGACCTGGTTGGATTTGTATTTTAAATGATATGAAAAATTAGGCCGGTGCAGTGGCTCAACCCTGTAATCCCAGCACTTTGGGAGGCCAAGGTGGGAGGATTGCTTTGAGGCCAAGAGTTTGAGACCAGCCTGGGCAACATAGAGAGACCCCCTCCCCCATCTCTACCAAAAAAGAAAAAGAGCTGGGCGTGGTGGTTTGTGCCTATAATCCCAGGAGTGCGCAGTCAGCCTGGGCAACATGGCGAGACCTCATCTCTATAATAAATCAAAAACTTAGGTGGGCGTGGTACATGCCTTGGTTCCAGCTACTTGGAAGGCTGAGGCAGAAGGATCACATGAGGCCCAGCAGATCGAGGCTGCAGTGGCTGTGAGCGTGCCACTGCACTCCAGCCTGGGCAACAGGGTGAGACTTCAACTCAAAAACAAACAAACAAACAAAAGAAAATAGCAAATAAATAAATAATGTGGACAATTCATAGATAGGGCACAAAACTGGGGATGGTAGATGAGTCTGGAGGTCATGACCATAGCTCAGGGAAGCCCTTGAGGACTAGGGCGATGTTAGTGCAGGCAGATACAGGAAATACTCAGGTCATGTAACAGCAGCAGAACTTGTGAGGTCTGAGGAAGAAGGCTGGTCCCAGGACTCTGGTTTGGGTGACATGTGAGAATCGGGGCTGGAGTGGGTGTGTGGGAGGGGTCACCCTGGGGCTAAGGCTTTCTGGTGAGCGGATATGTCCAGGGAGAGGCCCGGCGCGGAGCAGGACCCAGAACGCAGCCAAGATTGGGGACGGAAATGCCAGGCAGAGGAACCGAGGCACAAGGGGCGAGAGCCAGCAGTCCGCAGGGCAAAGGCCCCAAGGAGGAGAGGGCAGGATCACTGGGTGGGGACAGAAGAGAAAGCATGCCACCAGGAAGGGCTGGGGACCTGGCTGAACCTGGGGCAGGGGTGAGGCCAGGGGCGAGCCTGATCCAAGGAGGGGCAGACCTGCTGGGGCCTCTCCACAGGCAGCAAGAGCAAGGACCCAGGAGGGTGGCCTTCCTAGCCGCCACCCCAGGTTTATGTGCCCCGAGCTGGGCCCCTGCTGCCAGGCTGTGAAGGGCAGAGGACAGGCGTGCTCGTGCAGGCCTTGGCCAAGCCCTACTGAAAGCCACTGCTCCTCTAATAAAGCGACTCTGCTTAGTCCCAGTTCTCCACAGCCGCCATGTAATTTACTGTCCAAACTGGGACACTTTTGAGAGTCAAAACAATAATTACTCCAGGACAACAGAGTCAACAGCAAGCTGTCCAGTCCATTCCCGTCCATTCCCACTGCCTTGCCCCTCACCTCCCTCTGACCTCTCACCTTCAATCGGACACAGTAGCCAGTGTTCCCTCTTAAACATATTTCTGCCCTCTCAGAATCCCCCAGAAACCTCCCCACTGTCAGAAAAAGTGCACCCTGGGATCCCACCAGGCTGAGCCTTGTGCTCCCACTCTGGCCCTCTGGGATGCCCGCCCCGTGACCACTGCCTCCCCTGGCCTGGCCTTGGGTACTGAAGTTGCACTCACACTCTGAGCAGCCCATTCCTCCTCAGATCCAGGCCTGGGAAAAGGTGGGGGGATCTCTCCCATTTGTGGTCCTTCTCCCCACAACCTCTGCTCCTCTGACGACTCAGGAGAACAACAGCCCCCAGAGGAATGTGGTCATTCCTGTGGCCCAGTGGAGGGTAATCTGGGGAACCCCTTCTCCCCAAGAGATGTGCACTGAGGCCAGATCCGTGTTTGCCGCTTCCTCCTGCATTGTACATGTCCCCTGTTGACCAGAACCCCCTACTTTCTCTGCAAAATCCCGGGACCCCCAGTTCCCTCCCTTCTGTGTACCTCGCATTTCCAACTGGCTGCCAGGAGGCGTCACCACCACCACCTTCTGAGGTCCTGGCTTTCTTTGCAGGCCTCACCAACCCTTGGCCTGGAATGTCACAACAGGCTCCCAGCAGGTCTTGCCGCCTGCAGCCCGTCTTTCCCTAGCTGCAAGCACAAGCCTTCTTCAGTCCAGGCCTGAACACAACACTCGTCTGCTCTAAAGGAGACAAAACAAACAAAAAGAACAAAAACAAATAAAAGACCTTTCAGTGGGAAGAAAAACACGTGAAAAAACACAAACATCACTACAGAACTCAACTTCCCTGCAAGAGAATGTTCCACACTTCCTCTACGATCTGACCCTAAAGTGCTGACCACCTCCGCGGTAACACCCCAAACTTCCACCACTCAGCCGCTTTGTCTCCCTCCCTTGATGCCATGGCTTCTTCTCCCTGTTGGATTCCTTCTGCTTCTTGAAGGTCCCCTCACAGCTGGCCAGCTTTGCCCCAGCTTGAGCTCCAGAGTTACCCTTTCCCAGGCCAGGTTGGTTGGTGTGTGTGTCTGCCTCCCGCGGCTAGAAGGCAAGGGCTCTGGCCCACTGTAGACTCAATAAATAGCAATGGGCCGGGCGCGGTTGCTCACGCCTATAATTCCAGCCCTTTGGGAAGCCGAGGTGAGAGAATTGCCTGAGCCCATGGGTCCGAGACCAGCCTAGGCAACTTGGCGAGACCTCATCTCTACAATAATAAATCAGAAAATTAGCCGGGCATAGTGGTGAGTGCCTATAGTTCCAGCTACTTGGAAGGCTAAGGAGGAAGGATCGCCTGAGCCCAGCAGGTCGAGGCTGCGGTGGCTGGGACCGTGCCACTGTGCTACAGCCTGGGTGACACAGTGAGACTCCAACTCAAAAAATAGAAATAAAAAAATAAAAAATAAACCGCAACAGAATCGGTGATTCTTTCTACTAACTTCCTGTGCACTGGATGGATGGACAAGATGACCTCTGAGATCCCTGCTAACTCTGAAGTTCCCTAATGCTTCAGTCCAAGACTGAGAACTATCACCCTGCTCAAGTCCCTCCCAACCAAAAAAGAAAAGAAGCAAACAAAAAACATTTTTTGTAATCCGTCTATGCCGAATTTTCAAAGAATGATCCAGCCTATAATCACAGCACTCTGGGAGGCAGAGGCGAGAGGATTGCCTGAGCCCATGGGTTCGAGACCAGCCTGGGCAACTTGGCAAGACCTCATCTCTACAATAAATCAAGAAAAATTAGCTGGGCATGGTGGTGCGTGCCTGTAGTTCCAGCTACTTGGAAGGCTGAGATGAAAGGATCACCTGAGCCCAGCAGGTCGAGGCTATGGTGGCCGTGAGTGTGCCACTGCACTCCAGCCAGGGTGACTGAGAGATTCCAACTAAAAAAAAAAAAAGAATGGCCCAGAGACCCTGGAGGTCCCCAAAAGACTGTCAGGGGGTATGAAAAGTCAAAACTATTTTCATAATAATATTATACTAAGAGATTATTTGTCTTTTTTACTATCATTTCTTCCTGAGTGTTCAGTGGAGTTTTCCAGAGCCTTTAAGAATCTGGGCCGAGCCCAGCATGGTGGCTCAAACCTATAATCTCAGTACTTTGGGAGGCCAAGGTGGGAGAATTGCTTGAATCCAGGAGTCTGAGACCAGCCTGGGCAACATAGGGAAACCTTGTATCTACAAAAAGAAAAAAAAATTGGCCAGGCATGGTGGTACGTGCCTGTGGTCCCAGCTACTCGAGGTTGTAGTAGAGGAATCACCTGAGCCCAGGAGGTCAAGGCTGTGGTAAACAGTGATTGTGCCACTGCCCTCCAACCTGGGCAACACAGTGAAACCCCAACTAAAAAAAAAAAATAATATAATTTAAAAATAAAACAATGCCATATTTTCCACTGTTTGGGGAAATACAATTTTTTTTGTTTTGTTTTGTTTTGTGTTGTTTTTGAGTTGGAGTCTCACTCTGTCGCCCAGACTGGAGTGCAGTGGCCGCTCCCAGCCACCACAGCCTCGACCTGCTGGGCTCCGGCGATCCTTCCGCCTCAGCCTTCTGAGTAGCCGGAACTACAGGCGCGCGCCCGGCTAATTTTTTGATTTATTGTAGAGATGAGGTCTCGCCAAGTTGCCTAGGCGGGTCTCAAACCCGCGGGCTCAGGCAATCCACTCACCTCAGCCTCCCAAAGGTGCGGGATTACAGGCTGAGCCACTGAGCCCGGCTGGAAATACAATTTTTAAAAAAAATTTGTTAGCCAGGCACAGTGGCTCATACTTGTAATCCCAGCACTTTGGGAGGCCAAGGCGAGAGGATTGCTTGAGCCCAGGGGTTCAAGACCAGCCTGGGAAACTTAGTGAGACCTTGTCTCTACAATAAATTAAAAAAAAAAATTAACTGGGCATGGTGGCGCATGCCTGTGTTTCCAGCTACTTGGGAGGCTGAGGCAGAAGGATCATGTGAGCCCCGCAAATCAAGGCTCCGGTGGCTGTGAGCATGTACTGCACTTCAGTCTGGGCTTCAGGGTGAGACTCTTACTCAGAAAAAAAAAATTAATATGTAATAGGTTTATCATTATTATTGTTATTAGAGACAGGGTCTCACTATGTTGTCTAGGCTAGATTTGAACTCTAGGGCTCAGGCAATCCTTCCTTCTCAGTTTCCCAAGTAGGTGAGACCATAGGTGTGCACCATTGTGCCTGATTTTTTATTTTTATTTTTATTTTTATTTTTGAGTTGGAGTCTCACTCTGTCGCCCAGACTGGAGTGCAGTGGCACGCTCCCAGCCACCGCAGCCTCCACCTACTGGGCTCCAGCGATCCTTCCGCCTCAGCCTTCCAAGTAGCCGGAACTACAGGTGTATGCTACCACACCCAGCTAGTTTTTTGATTTATTGTAGAGACGAGGTCTCGCCGTTGCCCGGATGGGTCTCGAACCCGCAGACTCAGGTAATCCACTTGTCTCAGCCTCCCAAAGTGCTGGAATTACAGGCTGAGCCACCCAGCCTGGCGACTTTCCTCTCTTTTA
>CAUYQG010063591.1:0-12240 GCA_963574415.1 Tarsius wallacei
TGTATACACATTTTAAGAAAGAAAAAAACCGGTATTAAAATTGTAATACTCAATATATATCGATAACAAAGGATGCATACAAGTCACGTTTACCCGTTTACCTTCTGCAATTACAAGGGGTGATCAAAGTGGTTACCATCAGAGTCCAGACACTTCTGATTATGGCAAACTAAGAGTAATACATAGGTAACATCTCTTAAAATGTGTATGCATTTTTTGGTACCCCTGCTATATACACACACACACATGTATATATTCTTGAATCCTATCACTTTTCATCTCTTCCAAAGCTATCATTTAGATACAAACCACTATTCTACTGCCTGGATTACAACAAGAGTTTCTTAATGGTAGGAGCTGCTTCCATCCTTGTTTGCAAGTTCATTCTTAAGCCACAGTGACCCTTAAAAACAGGTTGGATCATCACAAGCTTTTGCAAGATCCATCTACTGACTTCTAATCTTCCTTACAATGGCTTTGTAAACCTCATTTTAAATGGTTCAATTCTCTCTCTTACTAACTTTCTTCTTAATGCAGCTAAACCACAGTAAACATGTTTCTCCCTTAGGGCCTTTACACTTGTTTATTGCTTTTTCCTTGGGTTCTCTTCCTACATCCCTTCCTAGTCCCATCATCATGTCTCTCTCACTTTCCTTTAGTCAGATATTTCTCTATCTCTGGGGCCTGATAACACTATGTAAATATGATCTTTCTCCCTCACACTTCTCACCTTAATTTATACTTTGAATAAAGAAGTTCTCTCCTCTTTTGCCCTGATTTATACTTTGTTAACTTTCCAGATATATTCCCTTGTACATCATAGATGATCATATTAAAATTCTTACTTTACAAAAATGCAACCATCCATTTTATGATGTGCCTTTTTACACTACAAAATATAGCAAGACCATAATTTCAAGTTAGTAAATTTTTATCTATATAATTCATTTTAATAACCTGATGATTGTTTTGTATGTATATTCTATCAAGCGATAGTAACTTTATATCTAATTCAGGAGTATTAAAACAGGATTGCAATGAACATCCTTGTGTATGTATGTTTGAACATCGGTCCAATCTTTTACTAATTTCAAATTCAGGTAGTAGAATTGACTTTACAAACAGTATGCACATTTGTAATTTGGATGAAATATTATAAAATTAAAACTTCTAGACAGAAAACACAATTTTATCTTTTGAATCCTTACTAGTCATTGTCTGTTTTTATTTAATGTTCTTGATATTGAATCTTTTAGATAATGTGGTCCATTTTTTAAAAGCTTTTTTATCCTATACCCTTTCCCTCTGCCCATTTTTCTAATGAGTTTTGGATATTTTTTCATTGTTTTTCATAAGCTGTATATTTCAGTATATTAACAATTTTTCCTGTTATATACATATATTCACAGATATATACATAAATCTATAAATAGTTATGCACACATATGCATGTATATACATATATTTACATAGTGTTATCAGGCTCCATTCATGACTTCATTTGGCTTTCAAATTTATTTATAACATGTACTACTTTATTTGTCATTTAGAAATTTTACATTTTAATTAATCAAATCCATTGTTTCAATTTTAAGTTTATAATTCCCAAATTTTGCTATAAGCATTGTGTTTTCTTTGGATAGTTACCTAATATTTTTCTACGCATACGCATATGCTCTAGTTTACTAATAATATACATATGGCATACATTTAACTACTCAAGCTCTCCTGAATTAAGTTGCTATTTGGAAATTCAACATTGTGCATTTCTTTTCCAATAGCCTTCACCCCAATGAACATACATTTAATTTTAAAGGTATATTGAATGTAAACTAAAACTCTCTAAATACGGAGACAGTTTTTTTCCTACTAATTTTTTCTCTCTATTCCTATTTTCAGATTATTCTTACTATTCCTAAATGGATACTTTTTCAGATCAGTGGTTCTTAGTGACATGTGAATACTGAGACTAATATATTCATGTGATGGGGTTGAAAGAAGGTTCTGAAAATTACACATATTCCTTAAAGTTTCTAATATCCTTGTTAGAAATAACTCTTTGAAGTTATTTTGAAGTTCTTGATTTCCAGATGTTTATTACTTATTTTTTGGATGAATTAGAAAATGTAACAATGTTATCCAGATTTAAAATTTATTAGTAAAGAAGTGTTCAAAGTTTGTCTATAATTTTGAAAATATATTGTTCATCCATAAATATTTGCAATATATATTGCAAATAGATAAAAAGAGTTCTCTCCATTTAAAAACATATGTTACTTAGTGATTAATCAACTTGTCATCTCATTAATTTTTAACCTGACCATTATTGATTCTCCCTTTGAATTCCATTGACCTTTCACATTGTCTTACTTTTGTCAAATTAATTTATTCTTGTTGTTGATGATGACACTTAGTAGGGTATTTAAGGTATCTACATTATAGGAATACTCAGGGAGGCAAAAATAACTTAATAAATGTATATCTTATATTTGTCATTTGTAAAAATTGCTTCATTATATAAAACATAGAAAATGAAACTCAACAAAATCTTAGCTGTTGATTGGGATAAGCAAAAGATTATATGACTTCCAAGCAGGCTTTTTCACCATACAGCAACAGAATAAATAATTGCTTATATTTATCCAAGTGGGGCATAGACTTTAGGTCTAAAGAAGAACTCATTTAAAACAAATAATTTCTTCTTGATATATTTAGGCCATTACCATTACCATGCATATGTGTTTATATAGTATACACATGAAGCATTCCAGAAATTTCAGGAGTAAATTACGTCATGATTTGAATGTTCATGTCCCCCCAAATTCATATATTGAAACTCAATCACCAAGGTGATGGCATTAGGATGTGGGGTCTACAGAGGTGATTAAATTGTAAGGGTAGAGGCCTCATGAATGAGATTAGTGCCCTTGTAAAACAGACCCCAGAATCCCTGTCCTTCCATCATGTGACGACACAGCCAGAAGGTGCTAACTATGAATCAGGAAAAAGGCCCTTGCCGGATCTGAAATAAATTTCTATTGTCTATAAGCTACCCAATCCATGGTATTCTGTTATAGCAGCCTGTATGGACTAAGACAAATTATAAATCACTAAATATATTCAAAAAATGTATGATATCAGTATATAATAGCTTCATGGTTATTGTTGTTGAATATAAAACAGATGTTTTATTAAATATATTTAACCAAAATCCTGTAAAATCAGAAATAAATAGCCTTGTTTTGTGTATATGAACCCAGGTAACAGAAATATTACACCATTAATATCAAGGAGATATTCAAACAGTCAACAAGAATCAAAAGTAAGAATAAACAATGTAGGTGCAGACCGTATTGCATAACTATCTAGTATTTTCCTTTTCTATGTAGCGATGAAGCATTGACACATCTGAAAATGTTATACTTGCAGTAAATGTAGTATGATTAAACTGATGTAAAATACTGTCAATATAATTCTTAATTTACTCCCTTCATTTGCTATTTCTTATAGTGATATCTTCCTAGGTCTGAGGATATGATATGCTATTTTTTAAAAATTTGACATCAGATTTTGTATGCTTGCTTTGATAACTGGCATCTATTTTATCATTTTATTTTTTCATTCATCAATGCAAAACTTCCTGATTACACATCGATGCAAAGAACTAAATAAAATATGAGGTAGGTAGTTTTATAGTGGTTTTTAAGGAGGAAAATCAATTTTTTTAAGTTCCATTTCTGTGTTGTGACATAAAATGGAAATAAAATAACTTTTATTAGTGTAGTAGTTTAAAAATATTTAAATGCATCTTGAAATATTTGTAAATATTACAGAATATAATCATGGAAGAGGCCTAGATTTCTAAATAATGAGTTAAAATTATAACAAAAAATATATTCACAAAATAATTAAACACACATAAAATATATATAAATAAAACAAGAAAGAAACATGGAAATAAAAAAATTAAGTCACTGAAATCGTAGAAAATGTAGGATTTTTTCTGCTATGTTTTTAAAAACATTATATTGTTATTTGTACAATAACAAAATTTTGAAAATTATCTTAGAACTGAATTCTCATAACATTTTGGCATTGGGTGTTTGTTTCTGTTAACTTGTTGATAACACTTCCAAATCTACTGTTTACACACACACACACACACAGACACACACACACACACACAGTAGAATACTAAAGAATAAAGAAGAGATACTTGAAAATATTAGCTATTATCTTTACACAAAATCAGAGATGTGCACAGAAATACACAGAAAATTCTGAAAACCCACTACAACAGCAACAAGATTGTTAGATCGGATACTCATGTCTTTTTTCATAGGCCACATGTATTTTAAGCTGGTGCATACATTATTAAACCTACAAGACAGGCTTAATTAAGACTATTTGAATTCGTCCCATTTTACTCATGTTGCATCCAGCCATAAGATCAAAGCAATAATGGCAATTTTCTTTGTACACACTTATTTGACACAGAAGATATATATATGTATATGCGTGTGCATATATGTGCATGTGTGTGTGTATATATACACATTCTAATGTAAGTATTGAATTGATGTATATATTTCAATGTAAATATTCACTTAAGCAGGGTTCTGTGCCTCTACAAATATTATGAATATTATGTGTAAAAACTGGAATTACTAACAAAATTTTTAAATATTTTCCTATAAATACCATAAATAATTATTTTGCAAACAAGGCAAAAGTAATATGGACAATCTAGGGCTTTTCCTTAAAATATAGCTGTTTCTTTTTTATTCCAAAAGCCTTCATATCTTAATAAAAGTGTTTGATTTGTTTTATTAATGATGTCATTTTCATCATATTGGTTCACTTATGCTGCTAAATCAAATTTCAAAAATATAACTATAAAAGTAATTTATTTCACACAATCGGACTCTATTTTCTACTTAAAACTCTGTTCATGACAAACTTTTATAAGGGAGAAAAACTATGGTAGTAATAATTCATTTCATAATGATTTATTTGTTGTGATGATTTGTATTTCTTCAAAGCAAAGTGCAAACTTCCTACATCTCACATTTTTCATACTTAGAAACAAGATGTTATCATATAGCGAAAGTTTTCAGAATATATTTCTAACATCTTCCAAACTTGACTACAAAGGAAAACATGGTCATACATTATTTGATACATGATATCATACGTTACTTGATATCAAACAATACATTCATTACTACACACCTATTTATACCAACTCATCAAATCTATAATATGTTTAGGAAACAATTATTCATTCAACATGAAAAATTGCCATCTGCAATATGGTGGGTTTCATTTGGAGTATCATGGATTGTAAATATATGGACACGTTACCACATTTTGTCACATCCAAAACCAACTTTTCTTTACATTTTGACATTTATTTAACTAGAATGCATACTTCAATGGATTACAAGAAAGTTGCCAGTCATTTCTGTTTTTTCCCCAAGAAAGCTGATTGTAAATTGATGGTACTTTACAGATATTGATAAACTAGAATTGAGAAACTAGAGGATGGGCCATGGGTCTCATAATGACTGATGCCAGCAATACCATGAAGCAGTATATTATCTATATTACCACTAGTTATTTTATGTTTCTTGAATGTGCCAATTTTAAGGATAGTTTGCATAGTTTCAATATGGATTATTTCACTAGAAATTATTATTTTTAAAACCCTGCCTCTTTTACTAATTATAGTTAGTGAAAGTTTATCAAAATAATTATTTGCCAAAGCAAATATTATCTTAATGCAAAGTATGCACATAATGAATTAACAAGTTTGCATAACAAAAGTGCTTTAGGTATGGAAGCTTAAAAGGATTCAAGGACCTACATATTGCTTATTTATTTATTTTTTTTGACAGAGAAAGAAAAGTTTATTTAAAACTAAATTAGAGAGAGAAAGAGAAGGGAGAGAGAAGATTCACCTCCCCAAGGTGGGGGAGGGGGCCAAAGCCAGGAAGCATGGCAGCAGCCATAGCTCAAAGAGCACATGGACACACCAGAGTCTAGCCAGGCAATGCCCCATATTGCTTATTTTTAATTGCTTAAATTCAAAGCCAGTAATACATCTAGATTTTTACTTTCAAATTTGAATCCGGTGTTAAAACATAAATATTAACTTATTAACATCTTAAATACGAACTATAAAGTCAAATATATTATATTCATCAAACCTTTTACATCAAGAAAACAGTATTATACTACCAGTGATGTGTCAGTTAGGTGGTAGGATTAATTTAAAAGAATAGAGTCTTAAGTGTGATTGAAAAATACACAGGATTAGCCAAGCATGGTGGCATGTGTTTGTAGGCCCAGCTACTCAGGAAGCTGAGGCAGGAGGGTCACTTGAGTCAGGGAGTTCCAGGCAGCAGTGATCTGTGATAGAGCCACTGCATTCCAGCGAGACTCCAACTCTGAAAAAGAAAAGAAAAATATACAGGAAAATATACAGTTGAGTCAATATACAATAACACCTACCACTTTTTAAAAAGTATACAAAACCTCACTGAAATAGCTATACATTTATTAATAAAATATTCATTATTAAAATAGTTGCTCACTTAGAGTGCTTTTGCAATTTATTATCATTTCATGACTTGTTTAAAACACATAAACAGCTTACCAATTATTTGAACGAGCCAGTTGTTTTGGGTCACAATTTTTAAGTTTGCTACACCCAAAGTAGCTTTTGATCTTATCAAATGCTGTTTTTTTTCTTTGTGTAATCATTGGACGCATGTAGGTAGGAAGTTTGCTCAATGAGCTTGTTTTTCTATATGATATCATAAATGTACACATTTGAAAAATTAATACATTTAAAATCTGTATAAAATTATTAGCATAGTTTTAGTGTAATACTTGGAAAATACCTATACCACATATTCAACAAATATAATGATTACTTTTTAATTTTCATTACGGCAAAGGAATTGTTGCCATCAGGTCAACAGTGCCAGTTCTGTATAACTTAATCCCCTGGTCTGTTCCTGCCTGCTGAAATTCTTCTTGAAATGTGTAAAGTTAAACCCTCTCTTGATTAGTACCTTTTTTGGTCCTCTTACCATTGGTGCATTTCAAACAATAGTTGTTTAAGGTCACAATCACAATCTCTTTCAAAAATGGAAAATATTTGCTTCCCTTTTTTTCCATAGATGAAACTCAGTGGTGGCTTTTGTTGTGTATATATTTTATTATGTTTCCTTACTAGTTGAAACACAAACTACATCAGAGACGAAAATAAAGGCAAGATATTCAGTCTTCACATCCTATAGGCTTAATAACATTTTTTCTTTCCATAATTCTAGTAATTTCTTAAAATTTTGAAAATAAAATTTTTTAACCATGAAACTATTAAAAATTATGCTTAATTTTTTTTAAAGTACCTTGGTGTCAAAATTTTTGGAAGAGCTATCTTCCCAAAATATGAACAGTGGAAATAAATTATATACTATGAATCTTTCTCACTTGAGCTGGGTAAAATGGAAGCCATAATAAAATTCGAAAGAAATTATCTCTTCATAGAGAATATCGAGACTACTATTGGCACTATAACACAAAAGATAAAATCAAAGCCAAGCTAGTCAGTGGCAGCAGGAAAAAACTAGGTATTATAAAGGCAAAAATAAATTATATGTGCATAAAGCTCAATACAAATAATGGGGTAAATCCTATGGAATAGTAATTTACTTTTGCAATCAATGTTTGCTGAAAAGGTACTGTATTCAAGCAGTATTCTAAGTGATCAGATAATTAAAATAGTATATAATGCATAGTTTTGTTTTATAGGCATTTACTGTCTTGGGAAGTTTAAGGAAAATCAAAATATTTATACACATAACTCCAATATGAAGCATTTTTTAGAAAGCGAGTCTAAAGATATTATATTTGTTGACTTCGAGTGCAAACAAAAAAAAATCATCACTAAAATTCTTCACAGTTACACTAGGTCTACATAATTCTTCTCTCAAATATAACAAGTCTTCCTCAATCTTGTCAGTCTACTTTTACACATCTTCTTGCAAAACAAACTCCTGATATATGTCTTAAACTTACTTCCAAGTATCAAGTTAAAAAACTCATTGTGCCCTGCTTTTTTTTATTTTATTCAAATCTTTATCTTTCATTAAATTACACAAGATAGTCAATTTCAATAGCAATTCAACAGTAATATACACATTCATACCCATGAATTCTAGTGCAAATACAATATAATTTGGACTTGGGTGGATTAGAAATTATAATGAAGACAAAATATTATCACTCCTGAGATATCAGGTAATGAATCATGGCACAAGACACATGCTAATGATCGCAGGAGGACATCCGGATGCATGCTTAGGAACATGCGAAATTTGTCAGCAAGCATGTACCACGGTAGGTATTCAATCAATGATAAGATACATGGCATGCCTAAGAATAATCAATTGACAGAATAACTTTTAAAACGCCCATAAAACTACTTGCTGTTTACTACTAACACAGGAATTGGGTGGTGGTGTTAGCAATGGACCATTAAAGGGGTCACCCTGTAAAAGAGAGGGCTGCTGAGAACGGTCTGTGATGCTTTTGTTTCCTTGCAGTCATGGACAATAGGGTAAGTGAGGTGGCAACAGGATGAAAGCCTTTAGAGTGATAGGACTCTTGATCAGTCTCTTCCTTTTACCATAACTTTTCAGTAACTTTTCAGATACACATAAATCAGAGTACAACAGAAAGCCCTTGTTCATGAAGCATGGAGAGAGTTCCCGGGGTGACATGCTGAGGAGCTTGCTCCAACTCAGACTGCTTCGTCTGATGGAGAGATTTATTTCCTGACAGCTGACAGAGTGCCCTGCTAGAGCTGACAATCCCTGGTGTGGCTATATCAGTAGCTCCAGGAAGAAGTTCTCTGAACTCTCTAAAGCTCCGAGTCTTGCTTTTACATAAAAATGACTATTTCAGTACTTTGCAAGATCTAAGTGGCTTATTCTCTCATCTTTTAGAAATTCAAACCACTTCTCCCTACCTTTAAACATAAAACTTCCCTCATAGCTATGTTTCTTATGTCTTTTTAACCTGCTGTTTTCTTTTGTGCCAAAATCTGTCCCACTGAAAGAAAGCTAATGTCAAACTAGGCAGTCCCACTCAGGATCATAATTCTAAGGTGATCTTCCAGTATAGTGTCAAAAAAAGAAAAAAAAAAACCTTATCAAAATCTAGACTAGAGGAGTTTGGCCAATGAATTTTTACTCAGTAGCTTATCCAGAGAGCTGCAAATATATTAATAAGAACTATCTGGTCTAATTCCTTAGGAACCAAAGATTAACTAATATGCAAAAAGACAGATGTACTATCTTAAAACATTTTATAAAATTTAATACATTTAATAAAATATCTCTAAATTTTCTTTTTGCCTAAATGGCGCTATTTGTACTGCATAACCCACCTAAATTGTCTATGTTGTGTCTTTAGTAGAATTAGAAACAGGTGTGGTCATATTACTTTATTGAGGAAGTTTTTATGTAAATGAATTACAGATTTTATGGTTATTTTTAAATTTTTACTTCTTTAGAAATACAAGTGATAATAAAAGTAAAAATTAATGTTATCCCTTCCAGTCATTTTTAACTATAATGTATTTATTATTATAATTATTACATTAAAATACATCTTGGCTGCATGAAAATTACATTTTTGAAGATGTCTGTATTCCTCCTTATAAAGAAAAAAGTAACATATGGATAGATTCGTGCTTTAAGAGGATCATAAAATTTTAGATTTTAAAATTCTCCAGTTTCATCTTTCTTAATTTTCAGAGTGAGAATGTAAGACCAGAGAACATCAGTGACTTGCCCAGTGCTACATTGGATTTTAGTGTCCAAATGGAGTTTAAGTCCTGGTCCACTGACTTGTGCTTTTTTTCTGTTTTAAATATTTCATCTACCAAGGAGGCTTACATTTTCCAAGTTTAAAAATGGACTATCATGACTAGTGTTAAGTAAATGGATCCCATGAATTTTGCAGCTCACTTTGGAGAAAGGCATAAGCCAAAGCTACTTTATTTTTCAGAGACATGGTCTTGCTCTGTCACCCAGGCTGGAGTGCAGTAGACCAATCATGGCTCACTGCAGCCTCAACCTCCTGGGTTCAAGTAGTCTTCCCACATCAGCCTCTTGAGAAGTCAGGATTACAGGTATGCACCACCACGCCCAACAAAAGATACTTATTATACCTGACATACAGCGCTAACTCTGGTCAAATTGGTGGAGCCAGGACTCCTGGATTTTGTTTGCTTTTTCCTGTATTGATTTGTACATGGTTTAGTTTTCTTTAATAATTGTTCTACCCAGAATTGGCTTTTACTGAACTTTTCTATTTCTGACCACAAATAATAATAGTTTGATGAAAAGTTTTATCATTAGCATTTTTATACTCATTCAAAGAGAACCATTATTAGACAGTAAACACACATACTTAATACAAAATGTTGATAAAATAATAAACTTCTTCTGTCTCTCACACCCCTCCATATCTTGTTTGGGGTGTCATGGCAGTCAATTCATAGATAACATTTTGAAGATGGCTTGTTAGACAATAATATATTTACTCTAATTCACCAATAAGGTTGACTTCGTCTTACGAGACAATAGGTCACATAGTCATGATAAAACTCTTAACTAGTGTCTATTTTGCCTCCTGATAGCAATGATACTTGTTTAAGAAAATTAGGAAGAAAGAAAGAAAAAGAGAGAGAGAAAGAGAAGGGAGGAAGGGAGGGAGGGAAAGGGAAAAGAAAGAAAAGAAAAAGAAAGATGACTTTAAAAAAGGATCTGTTATCCTGATAAACAGAAAGAGCAGAGTTTCAACCTGAAAGTGGACAGACTTTAAGATCAAACTTTGATATACTGTATTTCATCAGTGTTTCTTGGTCAGTTGGGTCTTCATTCTCCTTGAGAATAATATAAAAAGGTATATGACCATGGGAAAAAATGAAATAAATCTGGACCTAGATATTCTTGCTTATTTATTTTATGGCATTAGAATGCTATTTCTTCATGAGGGCAACATTTACAATATAATCTGATTTTTTCTTTTTACTTTTTCATTCAATCAGCTATTTCTTCCTAAAAAGATCATTCTAACCTTTGTAACTAAAATAACCACCAAAAAATTTCATGAATTTTTATTTCTGCACAAAAGGTGATTTCCTTTGAGATTTCGCAGTTGTTTTTTTTTTTTTTTTTCTTGAAACAGAAGCTATAGTGTTGAGGTCATAAACTTAGTCATGATAACATATTTGCCATCTCTGGTAGTCATACGTATCATGCTTTTTATTACAAAACTAATAGAGCTACATTATTGATTGTTTTATACCATCTTAGTCCCCAGAGATAACCATTATTAATATTTGAGTATATCATAACAAACGTGACCCTACGCACTGAAAAAACATGCAGGAGATTATTTATACAGTTATAATTTGTGTTTTTAAATAAGACTCGTATTGTGTTCTTTAACAATACGATAATCATTTGTTTCTTTTAACAATATCATCTGATCATTTTTGACTTTTCATGTTGAGATATATGACTTTGAAAACTCTGACTATAAAAAACAGGCAATTGAAAAAACAAAATTTAAAAAACAAAACTGGAGCTTCCACTGGTCACATTGGACCCCAGTCTCATGTAAAGAGCCCACAGACCTCTAAGTCAGAATCCATGTCCCATTATATTTGTCTTTAATTCAAAAAGATGATCTTCAGCAAGCTGTTCCTTATTGCTCCTGTCTGTGTCACTACTGAAAGTGGACTGACACAGACAGGAGCAATGTATATTTCCCCATCTAAGGTCATCTGAATACATTATATTCAGAATTATTTACAGTGTCTTCAGAGTCTGTATGTAGATAGACAAATACTCACAGATTCTAATCCTGGTCTAAGTAAGGCTTATTTCTAACACTGGGAAGTTGGAACTGACATCTGTCTCTGATCTTTTCTTGCACAATAGCAGTTTGTCCAGAAGAACTCATATTTGTTTTTGTTTTGTTTTGTTTTTTGAGTTGGAGTCTCACTCTGTCGCCCAGACTGGAGTGCAGTGGCCGCTCCCGGCCACCGCAGCCTCGACCTGCTGGGCTCCGGCGATCCTTCCGCCTCAGCCTTCCGAGTAGCCGAAATTACAGGCGTGCGCTACCACGCCCCGCTAATTTTTTGATTTTTTATTG
>CAUYQG010063595.1:0-22594 GCA_963574415.1 Tarsius wallacei
GGCTTTGTTCACTTTTGAGGTTGGAGTGTGGGCTGTGGGTTGTACTTTTTGCAGTTTTGAGGTTTAGTTGAGGGGGAAGCTGTGATTCAGAATCTGTATGCCGATTCCAGCATCCCCCTATTGGTGTATGAACCCACTGAAACTTACTTCCCACCGTCTTACAATCTTTCTGTGCAGCAGAATGTAGGTTTGGTCCCTCAGCCTCCCAAGGCACGGAATTACTTTAAGCTGCAATCTGAGACATCTGCTGCTTAGTTCCCAGGGGAGTGACTTTGTCTTCTGTTTAGTGACATTACCTTGGGAACCCAGGTGGGTGGGGCAATGCGAGTCTCTGCCTGGAGAGTGGCTGAAGTGATAGGATCCTTTTTCTCTGCTCTTTGGTTCCCTGAGCAATCGACTGTGATGGTCTGTGGTAGCGTGATAGCATGAGCCTCCTGGGGATCAGCTGCCCAGCTGGGTGTTCCACTCGGGGCCCCAGAGCTCCAGATTTCAGAGCCCCAAAGCTCCCAAGGGCAGGCAGTGAGCAGCGGAAGTGGCCCCGCTCTGCTCCCAGTGTACTTCAGTCAGAGATGGAATCAGTCTTTCCGAGGGGTGGGTGCCCAGAGCCTCCTAGCGTGACCAGAGGCTCAGTCTGGGATCAATGCAGTCAGGGATGGAGCTGAGACCTGAGCCTTCCCACCCGTGAGGGAGCAGCCCGGGACGCAATAGCTGGCCCTGTGCGGGACCGGGGGTCCCTGAGCCTCGGACCAATGTGTCCAGCTGTGGGCAAGGGGTAGGGGAAGGAGGGCAAGAGTCTTTTTGGGGAACTCACATTCAGAGAATCTCACAGTTCCACCTGTGTTGCCGCCATCTTGACCCCGGCTCAGTGTTGGTTTTATCATTTTATTATTTTAAGCCATGGTCTCACTCTGTCACCTGGGCTGAAATGCAGTGGTGTGATCATAACTTCCTGAAGCCTTAAACAACTAGACTCAAGCAAACATCCTGCCTCAGCCTCCTGAGTAGCTGATACAGACATGCACCACCATGCCTGGCTAATTTTTTGTAGATACAGTGTCTCACTATGTTCCCCAGGCTGGTCTTGAATTACTGGTCATAAGCCATTCTCCTGCCTTTGCCGCCAAAAGCTTTGGGATTATAGTTGCTCTATTAATATACTTCATAAAATAGAACTAAATGTTACATGAGGTGATTCAGCTTGTTGCTTTGAAAGATATTCCAAGCTGTGTATCAAAGAGGAGGATCCCAGTAAAACCTGGCAGATTTCCTTAGTTGAAGAGACAGCGTTGAGTCTAGAGAAATCAAGAAGTCTACAGTTTGAAAGGCAGTTTTATCACTAAAGGAAAACTGCAGGGAGAAAATACTAGAGCACTGTGGCAAGTCCCTCCTCAGGTATCCAGACAATATTGATATTGATATCTCATGGATTTGTTTTCTTTTGTGCAAAATTCTAAACAATTTATTCATGTACTCTACACTCAAAGAAGTGAAAAAAACCTACTCACTTATCAAGTGTGATCTGCATACATGTGTTGGGGACCGACTGCAAAGGTCTGCCTTCTGAAAACCCTGGACCTGCTGGAGCTGAACTCTGGCATACATGACTCACTTCAAAAGATTACAGTATAGAGAGGGAGAAAGAAAATAACTTTCCAGTAGAGAAATCTGACAAATATTACCCCAGTTGTGGAAATTTGTTGTGTACATTTGATGTAATATGATGAAATGGTACTTTGCTTGTGTGGTTTTCCAAAAACACAGAAACTCAGTTTTATTGTGAAAAAAAAAAATCAGATAAATTTCAATTGAGAGACTTTCTACAATATCTCTGACCAATATTTCCTAAAATTGTCAAGGTCATCAAAAGTAAGAAAAAGTCTGAAAAACTGTCACAACCAAGAGGAGTCTATGGAAACATGACAGATAAATGTACTATGGCATCCTTGATGGGATCCTGAAACAGAAGCATGACGTTAAGTAAAAACTAAAGAAATCTGAACAGAGTATGGATTTCAACAAATAATAAAACATCAGTACTGGTTCATTAGTTGAACAAAATGTATTATACTAATTTAAAGTATTAACAATGTAGGAGAAATTGTGAAGTATATGGGAAACTATTATTTTCATAATTGTACCATGAATGCAAAATTTGACTATGTAAATGTAATATTTTATAAAACATTTATTAAAAATTAATCCAAGTAATTCAGCATATTAATGAATCAGAAAAAAGCATGGCATTTTAATGCCAGCAAAAAAAGAATTTCACAAAGTTTAATATCCCTTCCTGGGGTTGGAGAGGAAGAACAGGTACTCAGCCAGTCTGGGATTCTGTTTTCTTTAATTGTACCTAAAGACTCTTTCTGGCCACTGAACATTAGCCTTAGTCTCTTCCTTGGAGCATGTATGGAATGAAAAATAAGCGACCAAGAGTTCCTGGTCTTAAAATATTTTCCTAACACCATGTTGCATCCTAAATGGATAGTGTCAAATTTGGAAAAAGAAAATATTGTTGGGATGAATGTGAGACATCTCTCATGACTATTGAGGGCCATGAGAAGTAGTCAATACACTGTCATCAGCAGATACTTTAGCATGTATATTAAAGCATCAGTTTTTCAGAAGGTGCATGATTTGAGTCTCAAGAAAAAAGGTTCATAATTTGATCCTGAGCTTTATAACAACATAATAATTAAACAATTCTTAGTTCTAGAATGGGATTGTCACCCCTCCCCTTGGAACCAAATGTCCCCCATCTTTATTATTCAGTTACTTATTTAAACACTTTACAACATGAACATATTTCCATAATAGTTTTAACTTTTAGTTGTTAGTGCTAGAAAGACAACCTAAATTACTTTAGGCAAATGGAGAATGCATTGACTCACAGAATCCACATGATAGATAAAAAATAACTCTAGAAAGATTTATACATTTAAGAGATTGGATCAGAAGGAACAAGAAACTAAATCATCTACGGTTTCATTCTCTTTGTGCCCCCTCTTTGATTGCTAAACTCAATCTATATCTTGAAATATCTAACTGTTTCTTGATTTTTGTCACATTGATTCAAATCAGTGAAGACAGCTTTCTTATATTACAAAAATGATTTAGGTTAACCTCAAACTCCTTATAAATGATGTCCAAATATTGCTAAGAACCTGACTAATCTGGTTTGTCAAGTGACATGTGAACTAAACCACTGAATCCAGAGAAGTAAGTCTCTGAAAGTTTTCTAGCTTGAACTGGTTATTAACCTGTAGGGATAATACCTTGAACCAGAATGTAAAATCGTACTGTATCAATATAATGAACCCTACACTAATATTTTAATAACGAGATTGATTACTCTAAAGAAAATGGTACCGGGCAGACAAAACCAGGTACAGACTCCCATTTAAAATTTTCTTGCATATGTGTCTGAGCATCACCCTACACCAGTCGGAATGGCCATTATTTAAAAAATTAAAAAACAATATACTGGAACAGATGCAGTGAAAAGGAAATACTTATACACTGTTGATGGGAATGCAAATTAGTTAAATGTCTACAAAAATTGGTATAGCAATTTCTCAAAGAACTAAAAGTAGATATAACATTTGACCCAGAAATTCCACATTAATGGTCTACCCAAAGAAATATATTCATGATACAAAAAAGGTACCTGCACTCAGACGTTTATCTCAGCTCACTCAAAATTGTAAGGATGTGGATCAACCTAAATGCTCATCAACTGATCACAAATGAACTAACACAGGAACAGAAAACCAAACACTGCATCTTCTCGCTGATAAGAGGGAGCTAAACTAAAGTTCTGCAAAGGCGTAGAGAATGGAATAATGGACATTGGAGACTCAGGAGGGGAAATGTGGGAAGGACTGGAGAGATAAAAGCATCACCTATCAGGTACAATGTGCACAAGTTGGGGGTGGTGAGTACACTTAAAGCCCAGACTTCTTTGCCACCATACAATGTATTCACATAATCAAAAGCTATTTGTACCCTCTAAAGCTATTGAAATAAAAAGAAAGAACAAAATTTGTAAACATGTAATATATATGTAAGAAAATATAACATGTATATTACATATATATTACAAAATTTAGCAACCATGGCCATATCATTTGAACAAGACAAACATTAAGATTGATATTTACAAAAGAAGCAAATTAGGTGTTATGAATTGAATGTTTATGTACTCCCAAATTCATATGTTGAAGCCCTAATAACCAATGTTATAGCATTTGTAGTTCAGACCTTTGGAAGGTAATCATTGCTTACAAACATGTCTTGAACATGATAGAGCTTATGTTGAGAATTAAAGTATACAGTTTTAATTTTTATCTTCTAATTTCATTTTTCACACACTTTTTGAAGTCTATTCACAGTCTGAATTTTGAAGTATAACAATAGAAAAATAATATTTCCAAATTATTATGCACAGAGTGATTTAAAGACATTTGAATATCAGTTTAAAAAAGAAAATGAATTGATATTAGATATTTTATCCTCATTCCTGAATATTTGTATATTTATACTGGACTAAAAACTGGTTTGAATCTTCTTGTTGAAGTAATAATGTGGAATTATGTGTAGTATATAAGGGGGGAGCCCCAGAATTATATTTTTGAAATGTGGGTCCCTTGTAGTACAGGCTTCCCCCAGTATGTAAGCAGAACCCATTGGCATCAGAGAACCAGATAGCATTGTTGTCAGAGACAGTGTTTGGCTTCAGTGATTTTATTTATTTATTTATTTATTTATTTATTTATTTATTTATTTATTTATTTATTTATAGATTCTTTCAGTACCTTTGCCCATTTCATGATGGGTGATTTACAAGCGTACCTGCCCACACAGCGCTGAGTGCTCAGCAATTTTTGACCAAAAATGGTATGAAACCCATGTCCTACTCTCCCTATTCATCCAATCTCAGTCCTAATGACTTTTTATTGTGTCTCTAGATGAAAGAAAGTCCTCAAAGAAAAATATTTAGCTGATGTAGAAGAGGTGAAACAGAAAAACAGCAGAAACCCTAAAACACATCAAAATTGATGCGCTCAAAACTGATTTGAACTGTGGAAAAAGCATCTCAATAGATGTATAGTATCAAACAGAGAGTACTTTGAAGGTGACTAAAGTTTAAATAAATAAATAAATATGTAAGAATAAACAGACAATTAATTCTGGGTGTTTTGGGGGTCCACTCATGTACATTGTACTTAAGCATAATCTAGCAGTTTTTTTCTACTATATTGAGTTAATTTCATGAGAATACATTTTGTAAAGGAGAATGCTTTTAATGAGCTATTTTATTTTATTTTGTAACTACTAAACATCAGTTTTATAATTGAAGTAGAAGTATCACTTCAGCAACCTTCAGTAGTCAGTTCAAATGCCATCTCTGTGTTAGCCTCCTGACTCTTTAGCTTATTCAAACATTATTTCGTCAGTGAACATAATGGTTATGTCTATACTTTTTATTGGCTTGTTCATTTCTTTCTTGCATTCTTATGTATTACTTACTTGACTGTATCCACATACTAGGAAGTGAGGCATACATTTTTGAAGTTAGAGGGTAATTTATTATGACATATAGATATATATTTTTACTTCCATTAGCAACCATTCCTGCCTTGTTCAAATGCTTCGCACAACTTTTACATTCTGGTCCAGAATAGATGGTTAACGGCATTTCTTAAATGTTGGACAAATACATATTCCCATTTGAGAAAATGTGCCTGGTATCTGAATTTCTTTGGTGTTATTTGTTTGTTTTGGTTGTGTTTTCCTAAAACCTCGAGGTGCATCTTTCCCTAGACTTCAAAAGCTCAGGGGAAATAGCAGTGCAGGTATTCTTTTGAATCTATAGCCACGCATTCAAAATAATTTGTTTAAAATGTGATAATGGGATGGATGATGGGAAGCTCACAAAGAGCCATTATGTGTTATTTGCTGTAAAATCATTTCTTTTCCTGGGTTTCAGCATTATGCCTTTTCAGAATTTTTTTTTTTTTTTAATATCTGGGGGTAGAGGATAAGTTTTTGTATCTTTGTTGATAAGAATAAAATGTTTAGGACTCTGTCCATGAGTCATTGACTGACAATTAAATTTAAATTTAAATTGGCTAGCATGAGAGATTAATTTCCCCCATGGTCATATATTATTATAATCACCTGCATTATCTTCATTAGGTTTATTTTATTGCTTTACAACTGTGAAAAATTAAGATGTAAGGTTTCTTTTTAAAGATTGTGCTGCCTTTATTTAACACTTGAATTGGTTGAAAATATAGTATGGCATAATTCCATCTTTGCACAAAATGTATTTGAACATCAGGGCAAATGTCTTCTTAATAATAAGTACATGAAGTACACAAGTTTATGGGTTTATGAATAGACATAGACATATAGATATATGGGTAAATCACTCTACATAAACAAACAAAATCTATGAAAAGACAATATTCTCAGATTCTAAAAGTTAATCTCAACCTTCAAAATTTGAAATGTGGTACCTATCATATTATATATGTTTGTGCTGTTATTTTAATGGTCACAAAGGCATTAGGTAAAGCAATTATGTTTTAATAATAAAGTATATTAGCAATAGAAATAGAAAATTTTATTTAAAACATATTTGGATTAAAAAATAAGGTCTTATGTAAGAAATATGTGAACAGCCTGTCCCAAATGACAGTCTTAGTTCAGTGGTTGTTACATGTTCACGCCATCTATCGTTTACATAACTCTGTAACTTCTGAGATGAGAGAACAGGCAGGAGTGATTACAAGCATCTCTATTTCGCTTCTTACCTGTGATATGTTCCAATTAAATTATAAACCCTTGACTGTCTTCTCTTGCAAACCTCAACAGTTGACAACTCCTCTTGCCTAATACGGTCCCTTGTGATAAATCTAACCATTTAGACTAAGAAGAAGTAAGGACAACATGGCACCATAACATTTCTCTGTAAGGGTTCATGTACAGATGGATGGCAAAATTATTTACAATTTTTAAGACATTCAAAATCAATATTGCCTAATCCATTAAATAAACATATTATGAAGTTTTTTATGTGTGCATGATTATGTCCAGTATTAGTTTTAGCTGATATTTCCCTATGGATTTAATACATATACGAGCATTCTTGATGTTTTAGAGAAAACGAAAGGCTAATACTAAAATAATATGAAAGCAGTCAGTTAAAATAAATATTTTAGGTATATTAAAAATGTCTACAACATTACGCCTTGTTTCTAATTAGCTTTAACTCTTATATTCTCAGTTATGAGAAAGCTTGGTTCAAAGACATTTTATCAGGAAGTCAAAGTAATTTTTTCATAAACAATTACTATGTAGTGATAACATTAAAACACAGTGAAGAAAAAATGCAATTCAGCAAATTATTTGGTTAAAGGAAGAATATATGTACTTCTCTAAAACTTAATAACAAAGGAGGAATTGCACATAGTTTTTTGAACTTATCCTGGCTATTTTTTTTGGGGGGGGTTTTCAGAGGGGGTTACACTTTCCTAATAATTATTGTTTTATAAGTACTCAAATCTTATGAAGAAAATTGAAAGGTTTACTTTTTCAAAAAGGAAGTTAAGTTTATACCAGTACTGAAAATAGTTAAACTAAACGTCTTCTTTCCTTCCTTCCATCCTTTCTTTCTTCTGTTTGCTCTTCACTTCCTTCTGCCATTGTTTTATTACTTTCTTCTTTCATGAATCTGAATATTTATTTTCTGCAATGTAAATATTCCATGGTCCTACTATAGATTTTAAAAAGACTGATAAAGAAAATGTCTACACAATTATCTCAAAAGGTTGCCACCTCGAAACAGCCACATTGACCCAAAATTTTTTGGTTGAAGCATTAACTCTTGAGTAGCCACACAGACACATATACAAATTCATTCAACAAACATTTTTCGATAATTTTAATGTTCTAAAATTTAGGGAAAGGTACAATTTTAAAAAAAACTGTGTAGTACTCCAAAATTCTCCATGTACTTAATAGAAAACAAAATTACTCAGACAGTAAAAAAACTAAACAGTTCTCAAAAAGTAATTAGGCAATTGCTGCAGTTAAAAGACAAACCCTGACACCACACAATTGTAACTCTACCTTAACTATAATAGAACTGTGGACAGTTTCCTGGCCCCCTCCTGTTCTAACATTTCCTGGGCTTCTCTACACCAATTTAATAGCATTTTATAGCAAAACACTATCACAGCAGCATATCACATATTTCCACTGAAGCATCAAGCTTTTTAAAAAAATAGGAAAAACATTATATGTGTAGGTGGAACTGTATTATTGCTGAGCAAAATTAAAAGTTGGACATACTGTAATTTTCTGACACAGTAGGAACACTATAAAAAATAATCTCTCTTGAAGTGGCTTTTTCTTTTGTTTGTTAGTGGCCATAAAATATACTTTCTAATTAAAAGTTTTAAACAACTTTAATTACTGATATTAAAAAAAAGACATGTCAAAATCTAGTCATAAAAATCTAAGGTTATGACCTTGTTGAACAGAAATAAAGATAAGATTCAGTGGATAAAATCTTAAAATATGGGGAGTCTGCTCTTTATGGTTGTCTGAGTTTTTTTTTTTTAAAGTACTGTATTGTTGTTTTCTTAATTCAATAAGTTATAAACTAAATAAGATATGTTAGAGTTTTGGGTGGAAAATGACATTGAGAGAAAGAGTAAGATAAATTTTTGTTTCAGAGAAAGAATCAGTCACTTACTTTGTCTTAATTCACTGCTTGGTGTTTTATTCTGTGACCTATCTGGTTTTTGTTTTTTTTTTATTTTTTTTTTTAGTTGGTGTCTCATTCTGTCGCCCAGGCTGGAGTGTAGTAGCACGTTCACAGCCACCCCAGCATTGACCTGCTGGGCTCCAGTGGTTCTTCTGCCTCAGCCTCCCAAGTAGCCAGAACTATAGGAGCGCGCTCAGCCTATCTAGTCAACTTTGAGAAGAATTTGACAGAAAAAAATATGAGTTGCTGCTAAGTAGGCTCCACGTGCTTTAAACATGCATTGTGAAATTAAATTGGACTGGGATAGATATCTCCATATTGTTCACAGATGTTGAATAGGCTAATCAGAGAGAAGGAGAGGATAACATCAACCAGGCAGAAAGGCTCTTTCTTCTTCTACAAGTAGAAGTAAGCACTTAACTCTGCTTCTGCTGTAATCTTCAAGTACAAAGGTGGACAACTAAATCCACAAACTTGCCACCATGTACTTAAGTTGACAGCATTGTACAAGCAACTCAGTAAGGCCATATAATCTTGGTATATCGGTGTCTTACAGTTGTGTTCTTGTTGATTGTGGCAGTGTCATGCTGAATGGCGTTCATTATTGTTGTGTTTTTGTGTGCTGTCACGAGAATGTCAGAGCTTGAATTAGAGCAACGGACACATTAAATTTCTTGTTAAACTTGACAAGGGTGGAAGTGAAATCAGGGACATGTTAGTCCCAGTTTATAGGGATAATTGCCATGAAGAAAACAGCAGTGTACAAATGGATTAAACGTTTTTCTGAGGGTAGAAAATGCATCACTGAAGAGAGGACAGGTTAGCCAAGTAATGAGCATAAAAAATGAAAACATTGCAAAAATTTGTCGAATTGTGTATCAACATCATCAGCTGACTGTGAGAAGCATAGGAGACCAAATAGACATCAATGAAGAAACAGGAAAATCTTAACTGAAAATCTTGGCATAAGATAGGTGTGTGCAAAAATGATCTCAAAGGAGCTCTTCCATCACGATAATGTACCAGCTTGCATAGCACACTCTGTGGGGGAGTTTTTAGCCAGTCAACAAATATTTGCATTGGAAAACCTTCCATACTCACCTTATCTGGCCCCCAGTGACTTTTTTCTTTACCCAAACATAAAAGAAACATTGAAGGGAAGAAATTTTGATGGCATTTAGGATATCAAGGGTAATACAACAGTAGCTCTGATGGCCATTCCAGAAAAAGTTTCAAAATAGCTTTGATGAGTAGACAAAGTGATGACATTGGTGCATAACTTACAAAGGGGAGTACTTAGACAGTGATTATAGTGATATTCAGCAACAAGGTATGTAGCACTTTTCCTAGGATGTGCTCACAAACTTATTCTCAGTTCTCATATGCTCTCTATATTCATTTGAGTATTGTCAGTGGAAGAAAGATGACACTAATAACAGAAATTATCATTATTATTTACCCTATTCCACATATAAACCTAGATCCTATGTCTTAGAATCTACTGTAAAATCATGTGATTCCCCCTAAAGACTGAAAAGAAACTTAACATATTAAGTTTCACAACTTGTACATTGCTGGGTACAATCTCTTACACTCTTTCCCAATGCACAGTAAATAAAATAATTTCAATTCCATCCACATTACAAACAAGCCTTTAGAATTGGGTTCTTCCTTTTTTAGTTTCTCAACTCTAATACTGGAAATTTTTAATTTTTTTATTTATTTTACATTACTTTTCTTTTATTTCTCAATGGTGAACCTACAAACATGACTTGTTTGGCTGAATTTTCCATTTAGCATTTCTCTTCAATCTCTAAATTTATTTTTGGACTGATCTCAAACAAGAGTGAATCAGTATCTACAGTCGTACGCCTCATAAAGGCATTTTGGTCAACAAAAGATGTCTTATACAATGGTGGTTCCATGAAATTATAATGGAGTTGAAAAATTCCTATGACCTAGTGACATCATATTCATTGCAACGTCATAGCACATTTCTCATAATGTACCCATAAAATTAAGTTGTGCTTGACTGTACATATAATTTAACCAACGTTCTTTAAATTGATATATACTATAGAGGAGTGTTATCACTTTAAAATTTTGTATCACAATGTTATATTATGAAAGAATTTCTGCATTCACATCTTATGTGCATGTATACATATGTAATGTGCTAATTTTTATGATATAAGATTAATATAGAATTGAATTATATACAATTATGTAAGGTAGGTGCAGTAGATTTAAAAAAAACAATCTTTTATAACTGATTCTATTTTGTTTGAAATATAACGACTTAAAAAAAATCTAAACTTTAGGCCTTTGAGATAACTCTTTCCCACTTATTTAGTCTTTTATAAATATAGTTATTTTTTTTAAATCTTCAACTCAACTTTTTATAACAAATTGCATACTATAAAAATCTTTTAACAATAAACACATTAAAATGTATCAATTTTGTTATCAGGACTATAAAATCTATAAGATCTTCTTCATATGTGGATAAATGTGGACACAGATTAATAAGGTGATTTGCTTAAATGTCAGATGCAACTTTAATCCCCCAAAAATAATCTGGAGGCATATTTATGTTAATTGCATGTTGCTTTTCAATTATACAACAGAGAATGCTTTTTTTAAAATAGAAAAATGGTAAAACAAGAGGGAAAAAAACAATTCCAGATGGATGACTATGTTGACAACTGCACTAACAATCTGTCTCTTTAACTAAGACATTAGCTGTGCTCCCAAGGCTAAAAAATATTTGTCATTCTGGAGATAAAACTTATTTTTCTAACACATTTTGTTTATATTCTTAACATGCTGTTAGGTTTTCGCATAATCAGCAATCATTCTTACCTTGACCTGCCTGTACCTTTATTCTTGCTCATGCTATCATCGATCTTCACCTAACTTCATTTCATGTTCATAGAATTGTCAGAATCCTTACCCTGTAAGAATTCTACCTGTAATGTAGCTTATATTTACTTTTTCAAGATGAGCATGCTTCAAAATAATTCAAATTTTATGTTCCTGAGTCTAGATAAAATAATATTTGTAGAAATATTACTGAAAAGCATATTTGTAATTCATAAAATTCTTATGTGGTGTTTTAAAAAGAATTAGCTCTAGATTTAACTCAGACATATATATGCTTTAATAATTATATTAATATGCATTCATAATTGGGTAAAATGTGTGATATAGCATAATTTTATTCATATATCATTTTAACATGAATATTGTAATAATTAAGTTACTTTCAGTTGATGGTTCCTAAATGGAATTAAAATGTATTGTGTAATGTGAGTTTTATGTACACTTTGTTCAAATAATTTTCACTATTAATTTGAGATTTTACTTCTATTATTTATTATTTGTGTATCTATTGTCTATCATTTAAATAGTACCTATTTTCAATTATTAACACAAATATTTTGTAATAAATTTAAGACTACAAAAATTCATCTAACATTAAAGGAGCTATTATTTCTTTATCTGTTGTCTGTTATGATAGATAGTAATTTGGACGATGATTAGTGAAACTTTCTGCATATAAATAGTATTTTCAAGATTTGTCCATTCTATTTCTGTGAAATAAAAGTATATTTCTTTCTGGTAAAGTTAACATGTAAACCCTATAGGCATTCCAAATAAAACCTTTATCCAAATCATGTTTTGTATGTGGGTGCTTATAAACATGAAAAAGAAAATGGAGCTAAAATCTGTATGTCAAATGTCACCAGTGCCTTCAAGGAAATTCATTTCTAAAACTGATTTTTTTCAACTGTATTTGTTTATACTCTACCTCTTTACACTACTCAAAGTGACTTTTAAGATTACTGAAGTAAGTTGATCTTGTATCTTCTAAGGACAAAAACAATTTTTTTCTTAAAACCTAATTTTTTTTAAAAATTGCATATCTGTGACTTATATAAAAAACATTGTCAGTAACTGTTGGATCAGTTTGAAAAACAGTACTACAATATTTGTATGCAGCAGAAATGAAGATGCCCAAGTAAGCATAAGCTTCCTACTCAGCGAATAATTCTTAAATGTCCTGCTTTATTTTTAACAATTAGGTATATTTGGCAAGTAACTGCAAAATTCCAGTCTGTTTTTGTTTTTTTTTTAACTTTAGAGTTACAAAATTCTATCTGGACAAGAAAGAGAAGCATGTTTCAAAATAGATCACATTCAAGATACTGAATGTTGGTTTAAAAAGTATTTTATTTTATCCACGTCAATTTTCTTTTATTTCTTTCATAATGCCCCTATGCAAGGGAGCTACTAATAATCTTAATGTTTTCTTAACCAAAATAAGCCCTACATTTTATTTTCTGTATGATATTTTTCTGGGTGCCCTGTGCGTGCATGTGTGCACATAGCCATGTGGAAGGTAGGTGCTCATTGACTGCTTGTTCAGGTAGCCATGCTTGTAATAGCACTTTTCTCTGTAGTGGAAACTTCTGGTTCTTCCCTCAAATAACCAACAATTCACACGTTCTTGACTCTTGCTTTGTTTCCCCTCACATATAACATTATGAGTGAGGAGTTCTTTAAACTTTTTATTTGCGATAGTTATTCTCCCATTTTTCTAACTCTGATTTATACCTTCACTTGCATCTTACCACTATTGGACAGATTTGATATTTACCTGCATATATATTCTGGTCCCTTTCCCCTCTCATTAAAATATAAATTCTGTGAGTGCAGAACACTCACTGCTTTATCTCTAGGGTCTAAACCAGTGATCAAATGAATGGATTATCCCATTCTCTGAATCATGCAATTGGTAAAATTTAATTTCATTTTTTGGACCAAAGACATCCCTCTCAACTTTTTATGAAAAGAGTTTCTATCTGAGCTGCTTTTACTCAAATCCTGCTATGCAGCTTTTATGCTCATAATTCCCTTTATTGCATTTCTGGAAAAGAAATCTGTTGTTCATATTCCATGTGTTTCTGTGTATCTTTTTAATTCTACCTTCTTAAGTTCCTTACTGCTATTTCAAAGGAAAATAGTGTATCCAGTTTTTCACCATCAAATTTAAATCAAATACACTTATTGAAGCTAATTTTGTTTTTAAGTCATGTTAAGAAATGTCACTAATAATATAATTGATATTAACATCAGCAATGCAACTGTTAAATACATGTGTTTTTAAAAATTATTGTTTTTGAGACATGGAAAACGTCAAATTATGATCTATTTTTTGAAAGTGTTAAAAGAATTAATGCTTCTATTTTGTATGGAAATATTACATTTTGGCCTATTTTTGTAATCACATTAAAATAAGTGATATATGTTTTAAAATACACTTTTTAAAAATCTTGACTTTCCATATCTGAAAATATATACATCATTCAACTTATAAGAAGATGTTTGAAGATTTTTGTGACAGATTACATCTGGCAACTTGTGCATGACCTTTTTGTATCTTTATAGCTTTGTGCAAGTAATGCATATTTTGAAATTGGCTTTTTTGATACATAACATAAAGATAATATCTAGTTCCAGTGCTATTGAGTTTAATTAGGTAATGCACTGAAATCTCTAGCCAAATACTAAGAGTTTGTAGGCAATTGATAAATGACAATTCCAACTTTTTACCTTTTCAAAAATCTCTGCATGTAATGGTTCTAATTGCAGTAATGTTGTTTTTGTGAGGCAAAAATTCAAATATACTTTCTTATAAAATGTATTTGTTTCCAACGTCATATTTTCGAACTACCCATATAATAGCATAATACCATAGTATTTGTATGACAAGATAACTTTTTAATAAACCTTTAAAATAAATATTCAAAATATTTATATAAGAAAGCTTACTTATTTTCTAGTCTACATAAGGCATGAAGAAAAACAATAATCTTTTTGCTTGCAGAAACATGTCACAATCTTATGAAGGTTGATTGAAGCATTTGATTCAAGAAAATTATTTTCTACGTTAAACAACTTGACTATTGACTACCAAGGATGGTAATTTCTTCTCTCTACCAACTGTTCATATTTAATATTTGCATAATAGTATGAATAGTTTCTGTAGTTATTTGTCTAAATTTTTATTCCTATTCTATGTGGACACATTTTTATCAAAATAATCACTTTTATGAGCTTCTGGTAGGGTCTAATTTACTTTTCTTTTCTTGTTATATGGTAATGAAGACAAACTTTTTTTACAAGGTAAGTCTATTGAGTATTCAAAAAGTGTATCAAGTTTCACTTTGTTGATACACAGAGTGAAGACTACCTGATTCGAAATCTAATAAATATTCACCGTACTGCAAGTGTTGTGTTTTATGGTTTGCATAAGGTGTTCATACTTCTAAGTTTGTTGAACAATATCTCCTTTGAAATGACAACCAAATTACCCACTTGCCCTGAAGAATTATTCATTATTTATATTCCTATAATTTTACTTTTTCTCTGCAGCTATAAATTATAACAACAAACAATATTTTATTATATTTTCTCCCTTATATGACTAACTTAAAATATGCTGCAAATATGTATATATATACATAACTATATATACACATATATATATATACACATATACACACACACACATATCACATGCACACACATACATACATCCTCACACATGTGTGGAGTTTTGTACCTAATATGTACACTTATATGAGCTATAAAATAAAATACATAGAAATTTGATTTTCATACTAGAATCTCAAATCTGGTATTCAATGTATATATATATATTTATTTAAATATATATTAGATAATTATATGTTATGTATATATACTTTTTTGTTTTTTAGAGATAGGATGCCCCTGTGCTGCCCAGGCTGGTCTTGAACTCCTGACCTTAAGCAATTCTCTGATCTGGGATTCCTGATATGCTAAGATGGCATGAGTAAGGCATATTGCCCAACTACCAATCAAAATTAATATGGTTACTGAAATTTTTATTTCTTTAATCACTGATTTGCCAAGAAAATAAAAAGTCAAAAATGAGATGAAAATAGAATGCCTGGGAATTTATGAAATGTAAAAGGCATATCTCAATTGATTAGATTGATGAATTTTCATAATATTGAAGTGATGGGTTTATGGGAGCTATGTGAACAATTCTAACATCTAGTTCAAGTGGGAAGACTCACAGTGCTTCTCAGAATGAAGCAGGAGCCCCAGAAAAGATATGCCTCCATTTTTTTTCAGTCTTTTGAGATAATTAAGAAATAGCCTCCAATCAAGTCTAGAGCTATGCCTCCATTTTATGGATGAAAAAGCATCAGTAAGCAAGCGACCCCCTTACCTCAACTTTGGTACTGGGTTGAGGGGTTGAGGGGACAAAACTCCACTACTAATCCATGACCATGGACTGGCTTTCACACAAGTTCCACTTCAAATTCATATGACCTCTGGGTGGGTAGATGGCAGTATGGGGGAATTCGAGAAGATATTTGTATTAACATGATCCAGATCAGTTTGTTTTTATTTGTCCAACAAAGACAAAGGTAAATACCTTTGGAGTGATAAAATTTCAACTCAGCTGAAAATATTCAATGAAATATTCAATAAAATATCACAAGAGCTCAAAGAAGTAAGCATCCTAAGACTGAGCTAGAAGAAACATGTGTGAGCAGAATAGGAACCAAGACTTCTTCCAATAATAGAATTGTAAGACACAGGAAGATTTTATTATAGAAAAGGAGGAAAGAAGACCATAAAAATAATTCAAAAGTTTTAAAAATTTAGATCTCAAAAAAAAAATAAAATTTCACTGAGTGAGTTAAACCACATATTAGATCAAGCTAAGGAGCTAACTGGTCAGTTATAGGAGAAGTAGGAGAGAACCAGAATGTAATACAGAAAAGCAAAGAAATAAAAAGTACAATATATTGGTTAGGGCAGGGTGGTTGGGTAGGAATTGAGAGTGACGACTCATGGGTATGGTGCTTCATTTTAGAATGTTAAAAATATTCTAAAATTTCTTGTGGTGATAGTTACACAATTTGGCAAATAAAGTAAAAGCCATTGCAATGTACAATTTAAATTAATGAATTGCAAGGTATGTGAATTACATATCAAAAAGTTAAAAAAAGGAAATGTGAAAAATTAAGGCATACAGCAAGCAGGGTAAAAATATATAATTTTTCATTTTATTAAACTTCCAAAAGGATACCACGGAGAATTATGAAAGGGAAAATTGTCAAAGCAATATTAAAAGACAGGATTTTTCAGAAAAATTCTCAATTCCAAACTAGCACCCACCTCCCCGCCAAAAAAAGACAAATCAGTAACTAGACATACAAGAAGGTACCAAATAATAATAATAATAATAATAATAATAATAATAAAATCTCCAAATTACTTTTTGGATGTGGGACCCCTTGTAGTACAAGCTTGCCCTACTGGGTAACTGTTCTAGGAACCATTGGCATCAGTGCACCGGCTGGCCTTGTTATGAGAGGTTTCATTCAGCTTCAGTGATTTTTTTTTTCTTTAGATTCTTTCAACACATTTGCACATTTCAGTATGGGTGATATATATGAACAAAGAGCTCACACCTCGTGAATGTACAGCAGTTTTTGACTAAAAACAGCTTGCCTCCCCCCTTACCCCATCCTGCCTACTCACCTGTTCTCACCCTTAGCAATTTTGTTTGTTTGTTTCCCTAGTGAAAAAAGTCCTCAAAAACTTGAAACAAAAAACCAAGAAGCACTAAAAGGAATGAAAATTGATGAGTTCAAAAACTGTTTTGAGCAGTAGGAAAAGCATCTCAACAGGTGTATTGCATCAAACAGAGAGTATTTTGAAGGTGACTAAAGTTTAAGCATGTAAAAATAAATGCACAATTTTTCATTAATAAATTCCATGTTATTTAGATACCTCTTGTATAATAGTGAAAACGAAGAAAACAAAACCCAAAGAGAACCTCTTAGTAATAAAGACCAAAGAAAAGATAAACTATTTTCCTGACAAATATCATTATGTAATATTGCCCATTTACCTTGTACAGGGATGACACAATGTTCTTACTTTATCCGTCCAGTACCAGCTATTTCACTACTAGGAGGTGTTAGATAACATGGGAAAGCGTCAGATAACACTAAATTGGAAAATGCTAGAGAGCAACAATAAAGACAACACTATCCAATTGTGCCCTGTCATAACGTAAGTTTGCCAGAGTGTTTCCATAAATTAAGACAATAGCCTAACTTTCTAAACTCCAAAGACTGACTCTAACTGTGTTGTAGAAGTGAAAGTCAATATTCCCCAGAGAAGTCTTAGTTTTTCTCTGTAATTTTTCAAATGATATATTCAGAATATAATTTAAAAATTACTTAGAATAATAAGAAACAGTACAAAATTTCCAAAATTGAGAGAGAGGGAAAATGAAGAAACAGCTTACCAAAACATCTGAGATGACATGAATATAGTACTGAGGGAAACTTGTATCTCTTTGAATACACATTAAGAAAATAGAAACAGAACAAGTTAACAGCCTAAAAAATCACCTAAGGAAGCTGGAAAGGCAAGACCACCAAATTCTACTTTCAGCAGAAGAACCCAGATCACCAAATATGGGACATAGAAGACAAAAATACCATAGGAGAAATCAATGAAAGAAAAATCTGGTTCTTTGAAAGGATAAACAAGATTGATGGACCCCTAGCCAGAATGACCAAGAAAAAGCCCAAAGAACTAAGTACCACATGTTCTGACTCATAAGCATACCCTGAATATTTACCATAGTACAATAAGAAAGGGACTGGCAGCAGTGGGACACTGCCAGGGGAAGGAGGGGGGCAAATGACATCAATAAGGGTACCTGATCTCAAATCAGGTGAAGTTGGGGCCAAAGGGAGGCCCAAACTTCACCTGTATGATAACTACGTGTATACTTAAATCTGAATTGTACCTCACATCTTTAAAATTTAAAAATTAAATTAAATTAAAAGTAAATACCTTCCTCCAAAAAACTAAAGGCAAAATAAAGACATTTTAGGGCCCCCAAAAAATCTGACAAAAGAAAATACAAAAGAAAGATTTTAGGAGAGGGACTATGCACTTAAATAGAAGGAAAAAAATGCAGAAAAAAGGCAAGTCTAAATAAATAAGTAAATATATGGATAAATATAAAGTTTACTGTACAATAATTATGTCATGTTAATTTCAAAATATATAGAATTAAAATACACGACAAAATATAACATAAAAATCAATATGGTTGAAATTCAAATTTGTTTTCCAAGATTCTAACGTTGTACAGGATATGATACTAGTATTAATACATACTATGCTTTAATTATTCAAGAGTACACACTGTAATTCCTAGTTGAATTACTAAAAAAAAGAATAAAAATAGAAAAGAATAGATAGCTAACAAGTTAATGATATTGAATGAACTAATGAAACAATAAAATGCAGTAGATTACATGAAAAGAAAGCAAAGAGTGAAGCAAAAAAGGACAAAGAAGAGGTGGAACAAATAGAAAACAAAGGTCAATCTGGTAAGTTAAAACTGTATATTTCAGTATTTCATTAAATTTAAGTAATACACTGCAGTTATAAAGCAAAAAGTTTGTCAGACTCAGAAATATAGCAAAATATAATTATGCTGCTTAAAAGAAATACAATTTAAATATAAAGATAAAAATTTAACAGAAAGAGATGAAAAACACATGACACACACGTTTGCCAAAGAAAGCTGGTGGAGCTATACTTACTATTGTGCAATCATTATTAGAGATGGAGAGGCAGATTTTTTTAAGAGATAAGAGGGTAAATCTACAGGAAAATATAAAAACCTATACATAGTATGAATCTAAAAACAAACCTTAAATTTATAAGGCAACCTCCTCAAAAACATAAAATCATAGAGATTTCAATATACCTCATTCAATAACTTTTAGAAAAGTGAAAGAAAACATCAGTATGCTATAGAAGATTTAGACAGCATATTTAATTACAGCTGGAATATGCTGAAAATGATAAATTGAAAAGATACCTAAAGGTTTAAAAACAGGCAATATAAATAACTTTATATAAAAAATAAATCACCATTGAAATAAGAGTATTTCATATTCTTGATGATGATTATACAGCATAACAAAATTTGTTTGGTGTATACATGTTAAGAGTTAAATGTAGAGCCTTAAAGATAAAGATAGATGTAAATAATCTGAATATTATATTGAAAAGTTTGGGAAAAAATAACAAATTAAAGACAAAGAAAATAATGACCAAAAAAAGGGTATATTAAGTGCAGAAATGAATGAAATAGGATAATAAAGGGAAACAAGAAAGCCAAGTTTGAGTCTTGAAAACATTAATACATCTGATAAAGACCTGGAAAAATCCTTGAAAAAAATAAAAGAGAGAAACAATAAAGAATATCTACATTTTCAATGTCATTAATTTTGAACAAGGATATAACTATAGTTCCTACAGAAAATAAACAATATATAAGAGGATGATATTTTGGCCAACAAATTTGAAAATGTAGATGAAATAAACAAGTTCCAAGATAAATTCCTGAATGGATAAAGGATTTTTTAAAAAATCTATATTCGTATGATACAAAGAGAGTCAGAAAATTCTTTCTTGAATGGCAAGACAGTAAATATTTGTGGTTTGTAGGCCATGCAATTTCAGTAACAACTATGCAACCTGCCATTGTAGTATGTAATGGTTCAGAAAATATGCAAACAAATAGTCATTATTGTGTTCCACTGCCATTTTATAAGACCAGACCATAGTTTGCTGATCTCGCTCTAAATAATTACAAATTGTAGGACATTTTCATAATCGGATTAATAATATCTGTGAAAAACTTACAACAAATATGGTACATAATCATTAATTATTGAAAACTTTCTTCTTGAGATAATACCAGGAAAAAAAGAGGGTCACCATCACCCTTTCTGTAAGTGATACAGGAGCCCTTACATATGTGCTGTCCATTTACTGTAGTTACTAGACACATAAGCCAATATCTATTTGAATTTAAATTAATTAAAACAAATAAAATAAAAAGAACATTATCAACTTTATTACCAATTAAAAGTCATTTGGAAGATGTAGCTTAGTATGAGTCCAGTGACCTAATTGGGTGCCATATTTAGAGATGTACCAAGTTCTGCTCAAACAGACAGGGATCAGACCTCTGCATATATTACAGCATAGAGAAGCATGAGAAAGCTTGGTCTTTAGAGGGTGGGATGTGCCAAAGAAGCAGAGCTGAACTAAGAATACCCATTATTTTAATGTGTTTACCAAGAAGAAATATAATTATATCTTCTTAATAATGAGTGAGTTAAAATTATGGATAATGCCCAAACCTATACTAGCATTCTTCACTTTACATAAAGAAAACATCAGGAAAAGAAAAGCTGTAACATCAATTTAATAAAATGTCAGTAATTAAACATTTTGGACCCAGAGATTACTTTAGGCAGAAGCTGTCGGTGTCCTACCATGTCTTCTTGGCACTTTTTGGCATGCAAAGTCACCTGACTTTCAACTTTCAGCACCTATTTACCTGAATATGGCTTGCTCAGAACAAAATGGACATATGGGGAATTACCTTCCGTTGAGATAGCCCTCAATCAGGAATGACAGAAGTGAGTAGATAATCACATCCAACTCCTCCATTGTTCCTCGACCACATTAACTATGAGACATGTACTACACCATTTCCCAAAGTTCCCAGTACGGTTAATTTCTCATTGCACATAGAGGTTACTTGCTACATAACTTACCATCATTGGTTTTCCATTCATTACCTGCCTCATTTTTCAATCCTATGACAGTATAAACATATCACTCAAATAAATTTTTTGCATTCAGATTTGTTCATCTTGCCATCTGGTGTAATCCAAGCTAAGAAAACCTTTTACTTTCTTTATCACAAGCTCTCATATTTCCTATTTTTTCAATCAATTGGTCTATGTATTTCTCTCTTCATGATAATCAGTTGACCTCATGGTATTTCCCATACATATTTAGTTGCATTTTACTACTTTTTTATTTTTCTTTTTATATATCTTTTTTTTTATTTTTAAAGATGTGGGGTACAATTCAGGATTAGTTATACAAATGTTCATTATGCAAGTACCCTTGTTGATGAAGTGTGCCCTTCCCTTTCCTTACAGTCTCCCTCAACTGCCAATCTCATCCCCCTCCCCTGGCAGTTTCCCACCACTGCCAATCCCTTTTATGATACTTGTTGAAGTTCCACTTATGAGTGAGAATATATGCTACTTTTTTCTTTGCTGCTGTGATAGATCACCGAGTATGACAGACCCTAAATCCATCCAAGTTGTTTGTCCTTCATTATGGATGCATAATATTCTATTGTGTATATGTACCAGTTTTTTTTCCCAATCCAGCTTCCATGGGCAACATGGTAGGTTCCATGTTTTTGCTATTGTGAACAGAGCTGCAACAAACATGTATGTACAAGTATCTTTGTTGTAGAATGATTTCGGATCCTCCGGATATATTCCCAATAGGGGGATGCCGGGTCATATGGAAGGTTAATTTCTATTTCTTTCAGAAATCATGACACTGTCTTCCAAAGAGGCTGCACTAGTTTGCATTCCCACCAGCAGTGTAGAAGTGTTCCTTTTTCTCCGCATTCTCTCCAGCATCTGCTGTTGTTTGCTTTATTAATGATGGCCATTCTAACTGGGGTTAGGTGGTATCTCAATGTAGTTCTGATTTGTATTTCTCTAATGATTAGTGAGGTTGAGCACTTTTTCATGTGTCTGTTGGCTGTCAGTATATCTTCTTTTGAAAAGTGTCTATTCATGTCTTTTATCCACCTTTTAATGGGACTGTTTG
>CAUYQG010063598.1:0-19470 GCA_963574415.1 Tarsius wallacei
AATTCTTCTCATACCTATAAAAAAAAAAACAGTAATTAATTTGTAAACAAAAATTACCAAGAATACCCATAAAAATCTTTAGGTAAAAAAAAAAAAAAAAAGCAGGTGGTACCACACTACCAGACTTCAAACTTTACTATAGAGCTACAATCATCAAAACAGCTTGGTATTGGTACAGGAACAGGCATATAGACCAAGGGAATAGAATTGAAATTCCAGAAGCAAAATCTCAATTTCTCAACCAACTCATCTTCGACAAAGCCTCCACCACCTACCAATGGGGAGAGGAGAACCTATTTAGTAAATGGTGCTGGTACTCTGATGGGTATTGCATTGAATCTGTAGATTGCCTTTGGTAGGGTGGACATCTTCACAATGTTGATTCTTCCAATCCATGAGCATGGGATATTTTTCCATTTGTTTGTGTCATCTCTGATTTCTTTGAGCAGTATTTTGTAGTTTTCGTTGTAAAGGTCTTTCACGTCTCTGGTTAGGGAGATGCCAAGGTATTTCATTTTTTTTTGTGGCTACTGTGAATGGCATTGTGCTTTTTATTTGGGTTTCTGTTTGTTTATTATTGGTGTAAAGAAATGCCATTGTCCCCGCACCTTGGGTGGCTGAGGTGAGAGGACTGCCTGAGCCCGCGGGTTCGAGACTTGCCTGGGCAACTTGGTGAGACCTCATCTCTACAAAAAAAAAAAAAAAAAATTAGCTAGGTGTGGTAGCGCGTGCCTGTAGTTCCAGCTACTTGGAAGGCTGAGACGGAAGGATTCCCAGAGCCCCGGCAGGTAGAGGCTGTGGTGGCCAGGAGCGGCCACTGCACTCCAGTCTGAGCGACAGAGTGAGACTCAAACCAAAGAAAAAAAAAAAAAACAAACAATCACACAAAGGAGGAAGAGAAAGGACTCAAATGATACCAGTACTGAAATTCACCAAATCATAACAACAAACAATAAGAGAAATAGAAAATTTAAAAGAATATATAAAGCACCAGAAAACAATGAAAAATGTGACAGGAACAAAGCCTCAATAACAACCTTGAACATAATTAGATTCAATTCATCACTTAAAAAATATAGAATAACTGAATGGATTTTAGTTGTCTAACTATATGTTGCTTAAAAGAAACTCATCTTACTGGTAAAGATGCATATAGAATGAAAGTACAAGGACAGAAAACACATTCCATATAAACAGAAACCAACACTAGAGCACCCAGATTCATAAAGCAATTTTCTAGATCTAAAGGGAAAAATAGACTGTAATACAATAATGGTGCGAGACTTCAACATCCCAATCTCAGTATTAGACAGATCATCTAGACAGAGAACGAACACAGAAACATTTGAATTTAAACTGCACTTTAGACCAAGTGAACCTAATGGGCATTTACAGAACATTCTATCCAACAACTGCAGAATATACGTTTTTTCCATCAGCATATAGAACATTCTCCAAGATAGACCATACATTAAGCCACAAAAAAAATCTCAACAAAAATTTTAAAAACTGAAATCCTATCCGGTATCTTCTCAAATCACAGTGGAATGAAAGTAGAATTCAATACCAAGAACGAATTTGGAAGCTATACAAATACATGGAAATTAAACAACATGCTCCTGAACAATCTTTGGGTCAATGACAAAATTAAGATGGAAAATAAAAAAAAAATTTGCAGTGAATGAAAGTGGAAACACAGCATACCAAAACCTCTGGGATATAGCAAGAACAGTGCTAAGAAGAATATTTAGAGCAATAAACACCTATATCAAAAAAGTAGAAAGATTTCAAATAAACAATCTAACAATGCACCTTAAAGAAAAAGAAAATCAAGAAAAAAACAAGCCCCAGATGAGCATAAGAAAAAATAAAAATCAGAGCTGAACTAAATGAAATAGACTAAAATAAATAAATAAAAAGACAAATGAAACAAAAAAATGGTTCTTCAGAAACATTAAAAAAATGTATAAACCACTAGCCAGACCAACCAAGAAAAGACCCAAATAAGCAAAACCAGAAATGAAAAAGGAGACATTACAATTGATAACACAGAAACATAAAAGATCATCAGAGACTATTATAAAAAACTATATGCTGACAAACTGAAAAACAAAGGAAACGGATAAATACAACCTACCAAGATTGAATCAGAAAGAAATAACAGATCAATAACTAGTAATGAGATTGAATAGGCAATAAAAAGTCTCCCAGAAAGAAAAGCCCCAAATCGGATGGATTCACAGATGAATTCTACCAAATGCACAAAAACTAATACCAGTCCTCCCAAAACTATTCCAGTAAATGAAAGAGGAATAATTTCTCCCTAACTCATTCTATGAAGCCAGCATCACCCTGATACCAAATCCAGACAAGGACACAACAAAATAAGAAAATTACAGGCCAATAATGAACATAGACATAAAAATCCTCAATAAAATACTAGGAAACAAAATCCAATAGCAAATCAAAAAGATAATACACCATGATCAAGCGAAATTTGTACCAGGATTGCAAGGATGGTTCAACATATGCAAATCAATAGACATAATATAGAACATCAACATAATGACGGAAGAACTGTATGATCATCTCAATATACACAAAAACAACATTCGATAAAATTCAGCATTCCTTCATGATTAAAAAAAAAACTCAATAAACTAGGTACAGAAGGAACATACCTCAAAATAATAAAAGCATATATACAAAGCCACAGTTAATATTATACTTAATGGGTAAAAGGTGAAAGTCTTTCCTCTAAACACTTGAACAAGACAAGGATGCCCACTTTCATCACTCCTATTCAACATAGTACTGGAAGTACTAACCAGAGCAATAAGGCAAGAGAAAGAAATAAAAGGCACCCAAATTGGAAAAGAAAAAGTCAAATTTTCTCTCTTTGTCAATGAAATGATCTTATACCTAAAAAAAAAATCCTAAAGAATGCACCAAAAAATTCTTAGATTTGATAAATGAATTAGCAAAGTTGTAGTATTCAAAATCAGTGTACAAAAATCAGTAGCATTTCTATACACCAATAACAATCTAGCTGAGAAAGAAATCAAGAAAGCAATCTCATTTACGAAAGCTACAATAAAATAAAGTCAATACCTAGGAATAAATTTAATCAAGGAGGTGAAAGATCTCTACAAGAAGAACTAAGAAACACTACTGAAAGAAATTGAAGAAGATACAAATGGAAAAATATCCTATGCACATGGATTGAAATAATTAATATTAAAATGATCATATCACCTGAAATAGATTAAGTGCAATTCCTACCAAAATGTTAATGTTATTCCTCACAGAATTAGGAAATAAATTCTAAAATTCATGTGAAACCAAAAAAGAGCCCACATAGCCAAAACAATTTTATACAAAAAGAACAAAGCTGGAGGCATCACAGTACCTGACTTCAAAATATATCACAAGGCTACAGTAATGAAACCAGTATGGTACTGGTGTAAAAATAGACTCATAAACCAATGGAACAGAATTGAGAACCCAGAAATGAAACCACTTTCTTACAACCAATTGATCTTTGACAAAGCTGACAAGAACCTAAGTTGGGGAAAGGACACCTTCTTCAAAAATTTGTGCTGGGAAAATTAGATAGCCAAATGAGACTGGATTCCTATCTTTTATCATATACAAAAATCAACTCAGCATGGATGAAAGACTTAAACATAAGATACCAAACTGCAAAAGTACTAAAAGAAAATTTAAGGAAAGCTCTCCTGGATATTGAGCTAAGCAAAGAATTTATGACTAAGACCTCAAAAACACAGGTAACAAAACCAAAAATAGACAGATGGAATTTAATTAAACTAAAAATCTTCTGCATAGCAAAATAAACAATAAATAGAGAAGAGACAACCCGTTGAATGGGGAGAATATTTGCAAAGTATTCATCTAACAGGTGACAAATACCCAGAATATACAAGGAACTCAAACAACTCAACAGGCAAAAAACAAAAACAACAACCCTCATCATCATCATAGTCATCATAATCATCATCCCATTAAAAAGTGGGCAAAGAACATAAATAGACATTTCTCCAAAGAAGACATACAAATGGCCAACAGCATTGCTCTAAATACAATATAGTACATAGAACAATGCTCAACATCTCTAATCATCAGAGGAATGCAAATTAAAACCACAATGAGATATCACCTCACATCTGTTAGATTGGCTATTATAAATAAGATAAAAGATAATAAGTGTAGGTGGAGAAAAGGGAACCCTTGTACACTGTTGGTGGACTTGTATGTAAACTGGCACAGCCACTATGGAAAATAGTATGGAGAGTTCTCAAAAAAAGAATTACCACTTGGTCCAGCAGTCCCACTAACTGGGACTCTACCCAAAGAAAAAGAAATCAATATATCAAAGGGATACCTGCACTTGTGATTTTATTGCAGTTCTCGTCACAATAGGCAAGATATGGAATCAACCTAAGCATCCATAAACAGATGAATGAATAAAGAAAATGTGGTATAACTCATATATACATGATGGAATACTATTTAGCCACAGTAAAGAATGAAATCATGTCATTTGCAGCAACATGGATGAAACTGGAGGCCAATATCTTAAGTGAAATAAGCCAGGCTCAGAAAGGTTGATAATGCATGTTCTCAGTAAAAAAAATTTGATTACAGGAAGGCTGAGGAGGAAGGATTGCGGAGCCCAGCAGGTAGAGGCTGCGGTGGCCGGGAGCGGCCATTGCACTCCAGTCTGGGCGACAGTGAGATTCCGCCCAGGCTCGGTGGCTCAGCCTGTAATCCCGCACCTTGGGAGGCTGAGGTGAGTGGATTGCCTGAGCCTGTGGGTTCGAGACCCGCCTGGGCAAATTGGCGAGACTGCATCTCTACAATAAATCAAAAATCAGCCGGGCGTGGTATCGCGCGCCTGTAGTTCCAGCTACTCGGAAGGCTGAGGCGGAAGGATCGCCGGAGCCCAGCGGGTCGAGGCTGTGGTGGCCAGGGGCGGCCGCTGCACTCCAGTCTGGGCGACAGAGTGAGACTCCAACTCAAAAAAAAAAAATGAAGAGAAGTGGATTAGGGTGCAAACATACAGTAAGATAAAAGTAATAAATTCAATGTTTGATAGCAGAGTAGTGTGACTAATGTATTGTGCTTGGGTGACGGACACTCTTAATACCCTGTCTATATATACTGTGGTATATTTATGCAATGGAATATTACATAGCAGAAAAAATGAATGAACTACTATTACATCATGCATCAACATAGATGACTCTCAAAAACTTAATGACGAACAAAAGAAATAGGCTGTTACGACTATAAGCAGTATAGTTCCATTTATATACAGAACGAAAATTGGCCAAACTTAGTGTGAAAATCTAAGAGACACAAACATACTTGGCAAAAAAGCAGGGGTATGACTAATGCAAAAATTCAGATGCTGTTTCTTTTGCAGGGAGGAGAGGGCAGTATACTTGGAGAGGGGAAGCCTTTGAGATTCTGGTAATGTTCTGTTTCTTATCCTGGGTGATGGCTGCACATTTCATTATTATTTTTTAAACTCTAGAGATAAAATGCATTCATTTTTATATACGATATATTCCCCAGTTAAATGAAAACTCAGCTTTGTAATATTGTGGCCAAGACTGAACGACACAAGCACATAAAGTGCCAGGCATCTAAGCGGGGTTCAATATGATACATGTCTACATTTTTAAAATAATCCTTCCCTGAGGCCAGCACTAGGGGCGGGACAGAAGGGCACAGAGGAGTGGGCTGGAGACAGTGGGACATATTCTTATGGGCCCCCATGTGGGATGCAGAAACTCAGACGTTGGCTGGAGCTCGTCCAGCCTCGAGGAATGTGCCAAGCGAAGCAAGCAGACACATTCCAGAGGATGGCATGTTTACAACCTCTTGGCCTGACACTGCTGCCATAAAAGCAAGCACAGAAAGATAGATGGCCCAAATCCCTTTCTTCTTATGTACTAATGAACCCCAGGACATGATACCCTTCTTGGGAGAAAATATTGTTTTCTAAAAGAAGATAAACCGTTTCCCTGTGTCCCCTCTCCATGCACCGATGCCGCAGAGATTTAGCAGAAAGTGATGTGGGCACCTCCTGACAAAGCTTGTCCACTTTGCCCTTGCCCATGGGTCTCAAACACACTGGAAGGCCAAATCTCACCGGTAGCCCCCAAGGTCTCTTAACAAAACCTGACTGAGCATCTGATAAGTGTGAGACGCTTTGTTAGACACATGGTGCTACGGTTGAATTGTGTGGCCCCCAAAGTTGTTGAAATAACCCTCAGTACCTGTGAATGTGACTCTGTTTGGAAACACGATCTTTGCAGATGATCAAGTTAAGATGAGGTCATTAGGATGGGCCCTAATGCAGTGTGAATGTGTCCTTATGAAAATGGGACATTTGAACCCAGAGACGTGCACACAGGAATAACGACATGTGAGGATGAGAATTATGCTGCCACACATCAAACAACTTCCAGAAAGTAGGAGAGCGCCTTCTACAGATTGAATGTGTCCCCCCCCAGATTCACATATTGAAATCCTAACCCCCAATGTAAGGGTATTAGGAGGTGGGAACCCTTGGGAGGAAACTGCCAGGGGAGGGAGGAGCACATAATATCAATAAGTGTGCCTGATCTCAAACCAGGTGAAGTGGGGACCAAAGGGAAGCCCAAACTTTACCGGTAGGACGTCTACTTGCATACCTAATCCTCAATTGTACCCTATATCTTAAAAGAAAATAAATTCTGACAAGGCTAAAAAAAAAAAAAAAAAGAAAGAAAATGGCTGTCTGTAAGCCAGGAAGTGGGCCCTCACTAGACACCGAATCTATGAGAGACTCAGTCCTGGACTTCCCTGCCTCCGCATCTTTAAAAAAACAAAGTCTGACAAAGCTAAAAAAAAAAAAAAGAAAAAAAAAGAAATTGGCTGTCTGTAAACCAGGAAGTGGGCTCTCACTTGACACCGTATCTGTGAGAGACTCAGTCTTGGACGTCCTTGCCTCCAAACTGTGAGACAGAAATTTCTGTTGCTTATAAGCTACCCAGTCTATGGTAGTTTGTTAGGGCAGCCTGAATAAGCTAAGAGACCTGGAACAGATCCTTTCCTAGTACCTTTAGAGGGAGCACGGCCCTGCCCACACCTTGATCTGAGACTTCTAACTTCCAGAACTGTGAGACAATAAATTTCTGTTGGTTAAGACCCCCTGTTTGTGGTACTTTATGTCGGCAATCCTAGGAAACTAATACAAATGGGCAGACACAGGCATGAGAGAAATATGACTTCTTGCCTTCGAGATGCTTACTGTCTTCTGAGACATGGAATGAAGCTGGATTTTAAGCAGAATGACATAAGTAAAATAATAAAAAGTAAGGAAAGTGCTTTGGCTACTCAGGTTAGAGAGTAAGTAATTCTAACTGTAAACTATAATATGAAGTTTCACATTTTACTGATTTTTTTTCACATACTGATTCATTTATTCACGGGGGCTGTAGCATATATTGCAAACGTATAAGCATTGGACTCAGATGAATTCAAGCTCAATTTCAGCTCCGTTGGTTTCTAGTCATGTGATACTAGGAACATTATGTATCTTCATTAAGGCTATTTTCCTCCTCTAAAAAGCAAGGATTCACAGAATCGTTACGTGGATTAAGTAACATAATATATTGGAATATATATTCATACATACAGCTTAATACAGTGCCTAAGACATAGTTAATATTCTATAAATGGAGACAACTACCACCACCAGCAGCAGCACGATTATTACTCATCTGACACAAGTTTATTGGGTCTGCTTATGAGCCAGATGCCATATTAGGAAAACAAGAATAAGGCAATGGTTTCTGCCTCCATGGAACTTACAAACTAGTTCCTTCCTGTCCTGAAGACAGATGTACGAGTAAGCAATTATAAGATAATAGGGCCGGGCTCGGTGGCTCAGCCTGTAATCCCAGCACTTTGGGAGGCCGAGGCGAGTGGATTGCCTGAGCCGCGGGTTCGAGACCAGCCGGGGCAACTTGGCGAGATCTCATCTCTACAATAAAATAAAAAATTAGCCAGGCGTGGTGGTGTGCATCTGTAGTTCCAGCTACTCAGAAGGCTGAGGCAGAAGGATCGCTGGAGCCCAGCAGGTTGATGCTGGGGTGGCCGTGAGCGTGCCACTGCACTCCAGCTTGGGTGACTGGGTGACAGAATGAAACTCCAACTCAAAAAAAAAATAAAAGATAATAGAACAACTCTTGATGGAAGTAGGTGTCGGGGAGAACCAAGTTGGAATTATCTCATTCTGAGTGAAGGGTTGGGTATTGCAGAAAGGAAGTGATTCTTAAGATGAGTTTTTTTTTTTTTTTTGAGTTGGAGTCTCACTGTCACCCAGGCTGGAGTGCAATGACATGCTTATGACCACCGCAGCCTCAACCTACTGGGCTCAGGCGACCCTTCCACTTCAGCCTTCCAAGTAGCTGGAACTATAGGTGCGCACTACCACACTGGGCCAATTTTTTGATGTATTGTAGAGACAAGGTCTCGCCAAGTTGCGCGGGCGGGTCTAGAACCCGCGGGCTCAGACAATCCACTCGCCTTGGCCTCCCAAAGCGCTGGGATTACAGGCTGAACCACCAAGCCCGGCCGAGATGAGTTTTTTAAGGATGAGTTTTTTTAAAGGATGAGTTTGTGGAGGAAAGGACCATTCCAATGGGCAGAAAGGCATATACACAAAAAGAGAAGCAGGAGAGTATAGGCACCATTTGGAGAAAGGCCATTCCTTTGAAGGAGCAGAAGCACAGGATCCCGAGAAGGAGAGGGTCCTGCAAAGAGGGACACGGGTCACAAGGCAAAAAGCCTTACGTGTCAATTTGAGTAATTTGACAAGAGTGCATCCACAGTGAGAAGTTTTTGAAGGACTTTCCATTTCGTCATAATGTGTGGCAAGTAAGGAAGTGACACACTAAGATTTGCCATCAGACACATTGCTCTAGCATTGGTGTGGGAGGGGAAAAAGGGGAAAGGCACCAGCTAGGAAGTGGTTTCCACATTAGTCAAGACCACAAACTATGAAGCCTAGAACCGAGTCAGTGGCGGAGTGGGAGGTGGGTAGTTTGGGAGACAGAAGAGAGGGTTGACTTGGGTGACCAGGCATTTGTCTGAACACCATTCCTATAACTAGAGAATTTCCCAACTTTCTTTCCTCCTCAAGGAAGAAGCCAGAAACTCACCTTCCCAGGTTTGGTAGGGGGGCACAAGCATGCGACCTGAGCCCTGCCCATCAGCTGCCACCAGTGACTTTGGTCACTTTTCACACAGAGTTGGTATGCAATCTGTGGCAGCGGCAGGATTTCCACAGGACAGCCTGGAAGGATGCCTTGGGCAATGTGTCTGCAAAACCTCCAACTCAGGCCCTGGGGCTTTTCTGGAGATGCTGTTCGCTACTTAATAATTTATTACTATTATTTTTGCTTTAACTAGCTATAGTGGCTTTTGTTGTTTGCAACTAAGAACACAATCTGATACAAGTAGAAGTGATAGGATTTGGTGATAGATCGGGGAGTGACAATAGGGTGAAATTTAAAACTACACCCAGACGCTGGGTGTGGTGGCTCAATCCTGTAATCCCAGCACTGATCCCTTGGTCCTGAGCCCAGTAGGTCGAGGCTGTGGTAGGTGTGGGTGTGCCACTGCACTACAGCCTGGGCAACAGGGATCCCATTCCCCCCCCCAAAATGAAATGAAATAAAATAAAACAATATAAAACCCAGATCTCTATCTTGGGTTCCTGGGCGCATGATAGTGCTGTTAACTAAATTCACGGATGAGTGGGAAAGAGCATCTTATGGAAGAGAATGGAAAGTAATAATTAGTTCACTTTTTTTTTTTGAATGGGAGTCTCACTCTGTCACCCAGGCTGGAGGGCAGTGACACGTCTCTCGGCCACCACAGCCTCAACCTGCTGGGCTCCAGTGATCCTTCTGTCTCAGCCTTCCAAGTAGCCAGAACTACAGGCACTCGCTACCATGCCCAGCTAAGTTATGATTTATGGTAGAGACGAGGTCTCGCCAAGCTACCTGGGTGGGTCTAGAACCCGCGGGCTCAGGCAATCCACTCGCCTCGGCCTCCCAAAGTGCTGGGATTACAGGCTGAGCCACTGAGCCTGGCCATGAGTTCAGTTTTTAACATATTGAGTTTGAGTTTCCTCTGGGACATGTGAGTCAAAGACAATGAGAAATATGAATTCAACATCTGCAAGGAGGGCTAAAAACAGATTTGGGGTTTATCAGAATATATTTACTTATTAATTAATGTTAATTTGAACACTTGTAATGTATCAGACACTGATGAAGCAACCGTAAGATAAGATTACTGCTCTTATAAAACATATCTAATGGGATAAATCAGAAATGAGTAAACCAGTGAATATAAAATATAATCTTAGGAGTGATAAGTGCTTAAAAAAAAAAAAGCAAGGCTGGGCGCGGTGGCTCACGCCTATAATCCCAGCACTTTGGGAGGCCGAGATGAGAGGATTGCCTGAGCCCACGGGTTCGAAACCAGCATGGGCAACTTGGCGAGACCTCATCTCCACAATAAATCAAAAAATAAACTGGGCCTATAGTTCCAGCTACTTGGAAGTCTGAGAGGAAGGATTGCCCGAGCCAAGCAGATCAAGGCTGAGGTGGCCATGAGCGTGCTACTGCACTCAAGCCTGGATGACAGAGTGAGACTCCAATTTAAAAAAAGCAGAAAACACGGATTAAAGAGTGATGCTTGAAATAGCTGTTTTAGAAAGGATGTCCCTGGCCAGTTGGAGGCCCAAATTTCACCCGCACATACATTGCTTATGTACCTAATCCTGACTTACACCCCACATCTTTATAATAAAATAAAAGAAAAAAAGAAAAGAAAGGGTCTCCAGGGGAATTCCTCCCTGAGGAGGTGACATTTGAATAGAATTAGGGAGCAAGCCCTGCCAAGGTTTGGGGACACAGAAAAACAATTTAAGCAAAGGAAACAGCAAGTAGGAAATAAAAATCATCTTTGGGTGTTTAAGGAAGAGCAAGAAAGCTTATGTGGCTAGAATGTAGTGAGCAAGAAGAAAGTGATAGAAGCTGATCTTGGAGAGGTGAGCAGGGACCAGGTCACATAGAGTCTACATCATTGACCACAATGAGAAATTTTTATTTCATTCTAAATTTGGTGAGAAGCCGTAAGAGTAAGGACAGAAATGAAATGACTTATTGTGTTATATATCACAGCTGCCATGCTGAGTCTTTTTGGGTGGAAGAATAGAGGAAAGTAGACCAGTTGAGAGTCCAGGGTCTTAATCCAGTCAGGAGATGATGGTGGCATAGACTCAGGAGGTGATGAGGGTAAGATGATGGTGGCATAGACTAAGGAGGTGATGTGGTAAGAAATGGTTGGATATTTAAAGCTCTTTAGAAGGTACAACCAATAAAACTTGCCAATGGATTAGCTATGAGTGTTAAGGAGAGAGAAGTCTAGGATGATTCCCATGTTTTGGTTCTAAGAACCAGGTGACCAGTGGTGTGACAGAATGAGTTGGGGGAGAGCAGGTCTGAGGCATAGTAGCAAAAATCTAGTATTTTGGTTTAGATAGAAGTTGGAGATGCCTGTTAGATACCAAAATGGAAAGATTGGCACTAGATTTATCAATTTAGAAATCCTCATCTCAGAGATAGTATTTAGACACAGAATTGGATGTGGTCACTGAGAACTGAATGGGGTCACCCATCCACAGAACTGGGTGAGGTCACCAGAGAGTAAGTGTGAACAGAGAAGAGGACTTAGGGCTGAGTCTTTTGGTCATGCCCATGGGTAGAATTTAAGCCGATAACAAGGAGCTAGTTTCTATCAATGAGCAAGAGGAAACCAGAAGACTGTGGAGTCTCACAAGTTTAAAAAGGAGTAGTTTCAAGATGGACAGAGTAATCAATCACTTCTAATCTTGTTAAGAGTAAAGAGTAAAGAAAGACCTCAGAAGGGACCACCGTATTTGGTGACGTGGAGTTGCTGGTGGGACCCTGACAAGTACAATTTAAGTGGTGTGGTAGGGATGATAGACTAATCAGAGTAGGTTCAGAAGTGAGGAGGAAGTGACAAGGAGTCAGTGAGTATAGAGCTCACGAGGGGCAGTGCAAAGGGACAAGTGGTGACGTGTACATTGGCAGCTGAAGGGTGGGCACAGTGAGACTGATCAGATAAAAGCTGAGATTGACTAGATCAAAGTGTGAAGAGTTGAAGACAGAACCTTAGGAAATGCTAAGAAATAGAGACAATTTCTTCTGAAGATAGAGATGGATGAGCCTAGTAAGAGGAGAATTGAAACAGAATCAAGGCCCAGCGGCCAGGAGAGGAGAGGCTGTAAGGAAGAAGTGGTCAGCAAAGTCAGATGTTGCAGGTAGGCCAGATAAAGAGGACATCCGGAGTTGGCAAAGAAATTCTCGGTGACTGAACAGGGGAATTTCAGTGGTCGTGAAGGTGAAGGCCAAGCTGTGCTCTGCTGAGGAAGGAATGGGAGGCAAGGAACGGGAGGAATAAGTTCAGACCACTCTCTGTGAAGACAGGAGAGCAAACTCCTACAAGAAAACTGCTTCCTGTTTTCAGGAGCCAATGGGAGTACAGAAGTAAAGGGAGATGACAGACAGCGAAAGGAGGAAATGGGGTTTAAAGCACAGTGTGAAGGATTTCCCTTGAAGGAGGGACAACTTCTCCTCTGATATGAGAAGGAGGCAAACATGGAAAGCGATGCAGATAATACTGCAAGGGGGAGGCAGGAGTCTTTACCCGATGGCCTCCATGTTCTCCTCGAAGTAGGCGACTTTAACTGGTAATGGTGGGCGGGGGGAGGATTGGGGTGCGGGGATCAGTAACAAGAATAATGTGACAAAGAGAGCTTCAAGGATGTTCACAAATACCATTATCTGCCTAACCTTTTGGTGTTTGTCTGTGTGTCCCAGCAAACCTCCCAACTCCGGTCCAACAAGCTGTCTCCCTCCCCTTTCTTCCTCCATAAATCCCTTCTCAAATCCCACCTGCAGCCATGGGGAAGCTTCCTGTCATGGATGAGTTATGGAAGAAATCTTTATCTTTCCTCTCTGGCACAAGTCTTTCCCCAGGAGGCCCGTACTGAGTCCACCACAAGTAAAACACAGAAAATAGAAAAAGCAGAAAACCAAGGGAAACATTTTGAAGACAAGTATATTGCAATACACTATACATTTAAAAACTATAAACTGAATGAGTATCTAATAGATACGTGCTACATATTTAAATATTTAAACTTCTGTAAGGCAGCAATTGTTTGTTTTGTGTCTCCTTAGAAGGCAGTTAAAGAATGGTTAGGATCGGCCAGGCTCGGTGGTTCAGCCTGTAATCCCGCGCCTTGGGAGGCTGAGGTGAGTGGATTGCCTGAGCCCGCGGGTTCGAGACCCGCCTGGGCAAGCGAGACCTCATCTCTACAATAAATCAAAAAATTAGCCGGGCGTTGTGGCATGTGCCTGTAGTTCTGGCTACTCGGAAGGCTGAGGCGGAAGGATCGCCGGAGCCCAGCAGGTCGAGGCTGCGGTGGCCGGGAGCGGCCACTGCACTCCAGTCTGGGCGACAGAGTGAGACTCCAACTCAAAAAAAAAGAATGGTTAGGATCACTAGTCTTGGAACCCCACTTCTTGGGTCCAGATTGAAAATGAGTAGTCTTGGGCTAGTTCCTACATTTTTCAATGCCTCAGCGTCCTCATCTGTAAAATGGAAATTGTAATCGAACTACCCTCTTAGGACTGTTGATATTAATGACTGAATGCGTGTGGAGACCCAAGAATGGTGCTTGTATTGAAAGTGGTCAATAACTGCTAGCTGTTAGAGGCATGTGTTCTATAATCATGTAGGTATATTGTGGCTCCCACAAAGGAAATGCTCAGAAAGGGACTAAAAGATGTAAAAATATAGGAGGAACACTGTATTGGGCTGAGAGTGGGGTCCTGGATCTAACACCTTCTAATCTTAGATTCTTGTTTATTCTGTGAAATCATTTCTCTGCTGCCTGGGAGTACGATATATTGACCTTAGGACAAAGTGTGAGGCTGGTGAACTTCTCAGTTTCTGTTCGATGCCACCTCCCTTCTTGAGATGCCTACTCTTGTCACAAGTGTCTGGTAATCTGCTGTGCTTCCAGCTTATCTGGGTTCTCTCTATCCCTCCACTCCTCCTACTGGTGAAGGTCTTATGCCACATAACACACCCCTCCCCTTCAACTTAAAAGATAACCCATCCTGATTCCCCATTCTTCAGGTGAGAGTCTTTGTCAGCCAGCTATGACTACCCCTTCATCCTTCTTTCCAGGCAACATTTGCTTTTAATGGAGGCCACTCTGAAGTAGCAAAGCTCAGTGGTTAGGGGAACAATAACCAAGGGAGAGGACTGCAGAGCCCACACTGGCCAGGGCAGTTTTACCCGGACAGTTCTGGGTCCCCACGGCCCATACTGCTTGGACCCCTTCAGAGTTATTCTAGGGCCTCCTGCTGTGCCTTCACCTCCTACTCCTCGTCAACTCTGCCACCAGCCTCCTCCGCCTCGGCCGTCAGTCTGCACGCCGGTCGGCTCTGTCATGGCGACCTGCAGCCCCAGCGTCATGATTAGTGAGGATGAATCAGGCTATGACCTAGATTTATTTTTGCATACCTAACCATGATGCTGAGGATTTGGAAAAGGAAAGAAGAGGAGTGATTGGATATTGTCAACTCTACCTCCGTGTGTTTGGAAGAGTAAGATGCAGTCAGTTTTCACATCAATGACAGCAACTAAGAGGTTTTGTTCTGTCGAATAAACCTCTGTCCTGCAAAAAAAAAAAAGTTATTCTAGATGGGATTCAGTTGGTCTAAACTCTAAACCTTAGAAAATAGGCAATAAAGTCTGTACACCTAGTGAGTGTGACCATGCTTGCATACAGCACTGGACTCTAATTTCACTGCAGAGACGGGATACAATCTTTACACCTGGGAAGAAGACTTCTTTCGAAACTTCTTTGAAGCTGTTTTTGAATGTTGTGCAGCTATTTGGAGGTAGGTACCACACCCCTGAGGATAAATGAATGTGGGCTGCATAAAAAACACATCATAGAGCCTAGCTATTATCATCCTCTCAGTACCTTATAGTGTCATCTCCAGATGCTTCCTTCCGGAAGTAACTGGACAAAATTTCACTCTCTTCCTGTCCTTCTTTTTCTGAAACTGTGAAGAAGGTAGTCCTCTTCTGAGTCTTTAATGGGGAGGGGGGTCTCATGAGGGGACATCGCAACATTCTCTGGGTCTTTGTGTAACTAAGAGACTAGCCAATAAAAAGTTCAAGTTTTCTGCCTATAGAGGCATGACGGACAAATGTCATGCACCATTCTTGCCTGGATTCTGAAAGGGGAAACATTTTAGAACTATTGAAGTAAGTTGTATATGGATCGTAGCTGCTTGGTACTCAGAGTATGGGCTGTGGACCAGCAGTGGAGGCAGCATCACCTGGGAGTTTGGGAAGTGTAGAATTTTAGCTCCCACCCAGGTGGTTTAGACGTGCACCGAAGGTTGAGACACACTGTATTAGACAACATTGTTGTGTCAAGGTTATATTTCTCATATGCGATCATGGTATGACAGGAGAATGTCCTTGTGTGTGGAGGGTGGGCGTGGATGTGTGCACCCATGCACCTTCTAAGTAGAATTCAGAAGCATGTCTGCACACATACTGAAGGTGAGGCCTTCAAGGGAACAGGATACCAGACTCTTGGGTGGCACCATGGATTGTCCTGTGGGAGTCATTAGAATCTTTCAGGCTGGATAGGCCAGATGTGGAGATATGCACTGCTCTAGGAAGAGGAAGACTGCTAGACCTGGCATAACCTCCAAGGGAGAAGGCCCCTGAGTCCTGAAGGTATCTAAGGATTCACTCCCACTATGGGACAACGAGACAACAAGTTAGGAGTTTGGGTGTGTCTCCTAAAGTCGGTGGGGGTTCCCCCCACCCCCTTGTTGGATGACACAGTTTAACATTCCTTTCTTCATATGTTGTAATTCCCTTTGGTTTCCCCAGCCCTTTATCAAGGTCAGACACACCCCTACAACTTTGCGTATTGCTGACAAGAAAGAAATGAGACCTGCCCTGTATTCACGGCCCTCCATGGAGGCCTTTGCAGGGGTAGCAGCATCCCTTCAAGGGGCAGAGGTCACTGGGTTCCAGGATGCATTTCTCAGAAGAGGAGTTGAGCTGTTGCCAGCTCCTGGTCTCATTTTAGTGTCCCTGATCCTCGGCAGATCTGAGTACTATACTCAGGATTACTAATCTTTTCTGGGACCTTTTCTCTAAATGCCAAATCACACAAGGGGAAGTGGTGAGGATGAACCTTTCCTAAACCCCATATTTCTGCAGCTCTAGAGGATACTGACTCATGGTGGAGCGTTTACTTCAAGTAAAAACCAGCACAAACCCCAAGGAGGAAGTACCTCCTCCCACTTGTGTTTCCAAATTCCATTCAGGTTTGGAATCTATTTGAAAAATTTTTTATTTTGAAACATGAAAAGGTGGAAGAATTCAGCCTCTTTCTACTGAGTGGACAAAGATAAGCATCCCTCCACAATGGTACAAGATTATGTTACCCTTCTGGAATCCTGGTAGCCAATTCATGTTGTTTTTGAAGCACAGTGCTGCCCGTGAGGCCTAAACCAAAAGAATCAGACATTCCAGATCGACTCAAATAATTCCATTTTTTAAATGTAATGTTCTGGCATCTCTCTGATTTCCATATTTGTTCCAGTTTTCATCACACCCTGTGATATTGAATGGCAAGATCAAGAATAAAATGCTTCTTTGAATAACTCGGCTTCCTGCCTACCTTGTGGTTATCAGGTGTACAGCATGCTATTTGTTGGGAATTAAAGGAAAACAAAATTTCCATTCAAGAACTTAATTTTCTTTCGACAAATATAAAGAGGTGAAAAATTGTTTTGTGGTTTATTGTGGAAGGGGAGTCTTAGGAAAAAACCAAAGGAAGGAAATTCTCAATGGAAACTATGGATCTCCGATGAACTTTTCATTTCTGCATGATTAGGGAATTACTAAAAGCCCAAATAAAAACTTCTTTTTCCTCACTGTGTCTTATCCAAGCATTTAGTAGGGGGAAAAAGTGACACTAGTAACTATTGAGCCATATGACTTTCAAATACATAGTAACTTGGCTTTGAAGGCAAGTCGCAATGCTTCTAGAAACTCCAAGATAGGAAGGTTAAATAGTTCTCTTTGGAACTGTTTGGAAACATTCACAGCTTGGACCTGGGATGTTCATCCTACAGTCCATGTAGTATAGCTGTGTTGTCTCTGACTCCACGAGAGTTTCCAGCTGAACGGGGAAAGAGCTCTCCTGTACTTGTCTAGTCTGTGTAGGCCAGACTTTATCAGTTTTTGGTATTCCATGTGAAAATTACCCTTGCCAAACTCGCTTGTCTGAATTATTCCCTAAAACACACTTGATAAATGGTCTTATCAAGACCATTATGTCTTGAAGAACTTAAATTAGTCCCAGATGACTATCTTTCCAGTTAAAAAATAAATTTAAATACAATGTAAACGTAAACACATTTTCAACTCAGAGTTCCATTTCAACCACTGAAGCACATTCTGGCGCTAAGTGCTATATCTATTTTTGACATTTATGACTTTTGTGTTTGTTGGAAACAAACAGGCTCTCAGGTGGCTGAATCTTTTTTTTTTATATTTATGACTCTTTTGTATTTGTTGGAAACAAACAAGTTCTCAATTTTCTATCTGTAAAATAAAATAAGAACAGCTGCTTCATAAGGATCTTAGGATGATTAAATAAGATAATAGACATAAAGTATCGGGCACACAGTGTGTGTTCCATAAATGTTATGACTTAATTTCTCTAGTTCTGTAGTAGATGTACACACTTAGGTGATTTAAGTATATTAATTTTTATCCGTTTTCAAATGAACATATTTATCTGTTATTACAAAATAATGGATTTCAATAGCAACTCAGAGTTCATTTGTGTCTATTGGTTAACTTTTACAATTTAAGCCTCCTCTCGATTTGTTTTCAAAGCCCCCTGCTCTCCGGTCCTGCTGCACGCCACTCTCATTGCTTCCAGTTCACCAGTCCCTGTTCTGTCCTTTCACACACTCTTGAATCATGCTTCCCCTGTCTAGAAAATATCTTTTCCACTTCCCTTTATTATGATCTCATCCTTCCTTTAAGGCCCAGCTCAAACATCTTTTCTTCTACGAAGTCACTTCTGATTCCTTTGGTCCAAAAATAAAGCCTCCCTCATAGTCATTCTCATGACATTGCATATTTAAAAAAAAAAAATACAATTTCAAATTTAGAAAAGCATTAGATTTACAGAAAAGTTGCAAAGCTTGCATAGAGAACTTGCACATACACCTATCTAATTTCCCCAATGTTAGCATCTTATGTTGCTATAGTGCATTTGCCACGACTAAGAATCTAGTATTGGGATATACACAGAGTACTTTTAACTTATGCTGTAACTGACTATTGACCGTAAAAGCCTTGAAGTCAGGTTGCATGGCCCCTAATTGACTCATTTCTGCAATATTTACAAAGTATATGCTTACCATTTAACAAGTGATGGGTGCAAATGGGCACTGAAACAATGTTTGTTGAATGAAAGAACGATTGCTCCCATTGCCTTAATTGCCTATCTCAACAAAAAACCTGTTCGTTTGTTTAAAGTAAGCTTTTTTTTGAAGTAGAACATACATACAGGAAAATGGGACTATTTTATAAACGTGAAGCTCAAAGAGTTTTCACAAAGTACACACATTCATGTAATTATCACCTTAATCTTCAAATAGAATATTTCCTGCATTCCAAAAGCCCCCCATACCCTCCTTCCAGAAACTACTGCCCTCCACTTCGACATCTTATATTGCCCTTAGTTTTATTTCAGTAATGGGACACAGTATCAGGATCCATTCTTACAATGTGACCTTCTTTTATATTGTTATCATATCTATTCAAAGTGACTTAGATCTGTCAATTAAAAAATTCAGCTGAGTGTGGTGGCTCACACCTATAATCCCAGAACTTTGAGAGGCTAAGGTGGGAGGATTGCTTGAGCCCAGGAGTTAGAGAGCAACCTGGGCAACATAGTGAGACTTCATCTCTCAAAAAAAACAAAAACAAAAAAACCCACGACAAATTAGCTGGGCATGGTGGCACACACCTGTAGTCTCAGCTCCCAGCTTCTTGGGAGGTGGAGGTGGGAGGATCACCTGAACTCAGGAGTTTGAGACTGCAGTGAGCCATGATTGTGCCACTACATTCTAACCTGCATATCAGAGTGAGACCTCGACACCCACTCCTCGCCCCCAAAAAGAAAGAAATTAGCCTGGGAATTAATGAATCGACACTCAAAGCACT
>CAUYQG010063600.1:0-33806 GCA_963574415.1 Tarsius wallacei
ATGAGGTCTCGCCAAGTTGCCCAGGCGGGTCTCGAACTTGCGGGCTCAGGCAATCCACTCACCTCAGCCTCCCAAAACGTGGGATGACAGGCTGAGCCACCGAGCCCAGCTTCTGGTCAGTTTCTTTACAGTGCTTCTTGACGATTTGTCTTCCTTATTTCAGCTCTTAGATATTGAAGCAACATTAATTTGGGTGCTTGGCTCACTTTTTTCTCCTTTCCTCACAATATATTCCTTCCCTAAGCAATCTCATACCCTCTTACGTCTCAAAATACACAGAGATGACTGAAACTGTGTTAATGGCTGAAGCATTGCTCAGAGCTACAGATATTATATCAAACTTCCATGCTGAGAATTTCTTTTGGATGTCTCCTGGACACCTTTAATTAAATATGTCCCTAGTTAAACATAACTTCCCCCCACTTTTTTTTTCATCAAGCATGTACAAGTGCACGTATAGTCTACCAGTGGACTCTGTCTCTGTGTGTAATATCACTGCTGTAGTCTGGGTGTTTTTGTGCCCCCCAAATTTTTCTATGTTAAAATTCTAACCCCCCAAGGTGGTAGTATTGGGTTGATGCATAAGTTCATAGCTTTTTTTGTTTTAAATGATCTTCATCAAAGCCCAATGGTCTTCCTGAAAGTGGAGAATCATTCAGGCCAAAGTGGCCCTCTTCAAAACAATGAAACCATTTTCTTGCTGTACTTTCCCCATTGGCATTCTACCCATATATGGCACAAATATTTCAGGCTGCCTCTGCTGCCTGTATTCCTCTGTTAAACAGAAGAATATGTCGAAAATGTTCATTTTGTCCCCACTTGACTCTCCATCTTCTTTAGCTCACAAATAGCACTAACTTTCCTCAAATCTGCAAAATGCAAGGTGTATTCCCAAGCACCCACAGTCACTTTCAAATGACAAGTAACTATTAACAAACTTCTGGTGTTGCCATGCCAAAAACCAACGCTATGAACTTATGCATCCCCCTGTTGTTAGGCGATGGGGCCTTCAGTAAGCGATTAGGTCACAAGGGCAGAGCTCTCATGATGAGATTAGCGCCCTCATCAAAAAGGCCTGAGAGAGTTCTTGTGCTACCTCTGCTGCATGAGGGCACAGTGAAAAGACCCCCTGCTGTGAATCAGAAAGCGAGCCTTGACCAGACACCAAATCTCCCAGTGACTTGATCTTGAACGTCCCAGTTTCAGGAGTGGTGAGTAATCAAATTTCTACTGTTTATATGTCGCCCAGTGTATGATATTTTGTAATAGAGTCAGAAGACTAAGACAATCATCATCCATCATCACCCAGAGATCCCTCCCTCCTGTGTCTCGCTCATCATGTTCAGTGTGTATCGTGGCCTTGTAGATTTCACTACTTCATTAATTCTTAAATTCTTTACTACCGTTTTATCCTTATTGTCACTATAAAAGCCAACTTTAGCATCACACCCAGACCACCACAGTAACCCAGCAATCAGTTTCTCATCTAGCATCTTCTCCTCCCCCATCCAATTTCTTCTTTCCAGGGCAGCCAAAGGGATCTCTCTGAAGATAAATGTCACTCATCAACCAAAATCTGACACAATGCCTAAAATGCATCACACTGTCTGCTCCTGCTGATATCTACGGTTTAATGTTGTACCACCTCTTATCACCTTGTCTTTCCACTCCAGAGTCATAGGCCTTCTTTCGGCTTTTAGCACGTATGCTTCTCTCACATCACAGGTTCCTCCACATTCTCTAGACTTTCCATTATGAATACCATGATTTTTCTGGCCATTTTTGTGTAGCTACTTCAAATGCCACAGATTTCAACCCAATTTTAAATTTCTCAGGGAAGTGTTGTCTGACTTTCTAACTGGGTGAAATCTTCCTAGCATTCCCTCTCAAAGATTTTTGCCCTCATTCACAAAACTCATTATTATTTGAAATTTTATATTTAACCCTTATTGGACAAATACATTGACAACATTCAAATGATTTCTTCACTACCATAACCCCACATATAAAACAAACCCCACTTAACTCTCCAAAAAGTAGGCTTTTCCTGGACTCTACCAGTTACTGTAACTAATTGCAGTGCTACGATCTATGGGTAATATTTATTCTCAATGCTCAGATCCAGATGTGGCTTTTTATAATCCAGCAACATATGCCTGAATGTTGCAGTATGTATTTTAATGGACCTAATATCATTGGTGGCATAATAATTCCATCTTGATTAGGAGTCATTAAAACAATCATTCTAGTTGCTGGTTCCAACCTAAACTATATACTGTTTATCAGTATTAATGAAGACTCACATCTCTGACAATAGAATTAATTCCTTGGACAGACGTAGAACATACTTTGATGTGCCACACAAATCCCCATTCTATTCCTCTTAACACTGAAGCACTCATTTTTCTAGAGTAGTGTTACTCAAGAGCTCTCAGATGAATCCATCACTGAGTGCAGCTTTGAATGAAGAAAGCCTCTTTACTCAAGCTAGCTCTCATGTATCCTGGTGATGATGCAAAGATCATAATAGGATACTTCATAAAACTTGGAAAAATGGTGAACCTCACATTAGTAATTTCATGTAAAGAATAATTGCTAGAACTTCCATGGAAGAATCTTGAGGAAAAAGATCAAAAAAGTCAGGGAAGTAAGCATGCTAGAACACCATACTATGTAAGGCTGCAAAATCCATCTGCTGGCTCTGCTCCATGAGAACCTGGAGGCGACTCTGCTTACCAACATAAGAATAAGAGGAGGGACCAAAAAAGCCTCCGAACTTATTTATTAAAAATTGTGCATTTACTCTTACATGTTTAAACTTAAGTCACCTTCCAAGTCCTCTCCATTTGTTGCAGTACACCTGTCGAAATACTTTTTCCACTGCTCAAAACAGTTTTAAACTCGTCAATTATAGTGCCCCTGTCTTTTTTGTTTCACACTGGCAAAATGTCTCCCTTTGAGGACTGTTTAATCTGAGGAAACAAACAAACAAAAAAAAGTTGCTTGGGGTGAGATCTGGTAAATAGGGAGTGTGGGGCAGGGAGCTCATATCGTTTTTGGTCAAAAATTGCTGAATACCCAGTGCAGTGTGAGCAGATGCGTTCTGATGGTAGAAGAACATGTCACCTGTTTGCCACAACTCCTGACATTTCTTTCTCTCTCACAGCAACTCTGGCTGGTAAACTGATGCCCATGGATTCCTAGAACATTTACCTAGTGGGAGGAGCATGTACTACAAGAGATCCACCCTTAAAAAGATAATTCCGGGTTTTTGGGAGTCCCCGTTTGTGCAATGGGTTAAAGGGGCCCAGAACAATTAAGAAGCTCATTGTTGGCTATAATTATAGCCTAGGGCTGGGATTAAGAGATATTATATAGAACTTTTTTCCTTGATCATAATGGGTATAACAGGATCCCAAACACAGAAGTCAATTGGCAGAACTAAACTGTCGGAAGCATGATGAATGCTATTAGTATAATTACTGATAAGGTCAGAATAGCCTGACACTCAGAAAGCCACAAAGATTGTTAATAGAATGCAATCTCCCTAGGGGCAAAATATCTAGGCAGCCAGCAAGATTACTGTTAAATATGTACAACCAAAATAAAGCAAGAATGGATGATAGAGGTTGATGCCATATATCCCAATAAAATGTCTTGATTTCTTGCCCTGGTCATGAAATGGAGCAGCAGAGATTCAGACACAGAACCAATTTCCTAAAGAAAATAAGAAAGAACCAGGAAAATATCATAGCAAGTATTTATCAATAATGGGAACACCTATGGAATGGCAAAGTCAAGACTTAGAAAAATTGGATGTCCCATAACAGCAACAAGATCATTAACAAAAGCAACAACAACAACAACAAATGTCAGTATAAACCTCTAGAACTCTGGAAAATAGCAAAATGTTTGTAACAATTGAAGGACATTTTATCCAATAAAATCAGTTGCATCTTGCTAAACATATTGAGCTTTTTAGCCGTCTTCATGTGATCTAATCCCAATCTCCCTGTCAATTGTCATGAGTAAGAGCAAACAGTACCTTGGCAACCACTAGGAGGGACAGAATGGGTTTGGAGATCCCAAAAAGCCACATCACAGAGAGTTATCAATATTTGACCATTTAGAAATTTGCTGAAAACACCATTCTTTGGGTTTGTCATTATTTGACCCAACTTAGACTGCACTCTGAGCTTACAATTTATATGCAACACATTTGTTGAAAATAATCAGTGTCAGTTGTTTCATAATGGAGGTTCCTCGGTCAACACATCTAATTGAGGCTAACCAAAGCACCTAGAAGTGAAAATTAGAGTATTAACTGTCCATAGGTACCTTTATAAAGCTCTGACAAGTCCCTGGCAATCTAGAATGTTATGCACATGCAAGGAGATGTTCACATTTCCAAAATTGTGCAGACACTCAGGTGACATAAAAGTAGTTATAATAATGGAAGGAAGTCAGAGTAGCCAACTTACTCATGAAAAATAAGAACACTGTTGTAGCATTTATACTTTCTGAATTAAAATGTTACTACAAACTGCAGTAATCAAGAGGGTGTGGTACTGGCCTACGGATAGAAATAAAGACCAATGGGAAGTAATTGAGTGTTCAAAAATAAACCTTCACATTTATGAACAACTGATTTTCAACAAGGATGCCAAGACAATTTAATGGAGAATAATTGGTGCTGGAACATCTGGATATCTGCATAATAAAGAAGGATGTTAACCTTCTACCACATATCATACACAAAAATTAACTTACAATGGGTTAGCGATGTCAATAAAAGAGCTATAAGCTAAGGATTTAAAATGATAAAATTCTTTTTTTTTTTTAACTCTTTTTTTGAGTCAGAGTCTCATTCTGTAAGCTAGTGGAGTGCAGTGACACACTCGTGGCCAATGCAACCTTGACCTGCTCGGTTCAGATGATTCTTCTGCCTCATCCTTTCAAGTAGGTGGAACCACAAGCATTTGCCACCATGCCCAGCCAATTTTATTTATTTATTGATCTGTCTATCTATCTATTTATCTATTTATTTATTTATTTATTTATTTATTTTAGAGATGAGGTCTCACCAAGTAGCCCAAGCTGTCTGGAACCCCTGGAACCCTCAGGAACTCTTCTTACCTCCGCCTTTCAACATGCTGGGATTACAGGCATGAGCCACTGCACCCAGCTAGAAAATCCTTAAAAGAAAATATAGTGGTAAATCTCCTTGATCTTGGGTTAGGTAATTTTTAAATATATAATATCAAATATGCAAGTGAAAAAAAGGAAAAAAGTAGATATATTGAACCTCATCAAATTTCAAAACATTTATGCTTCAAAGTACATCATCAATTAAGTAAAAAGGCATCCACCATAATATATAAGAGGTCATATTCTTAAATCATATATCTGATGAGGAACTTGAATACAGAATATAATTAACTTCTTTAACTGAACAATAAAAAAACAAATAAGCCAATTTGAAATGGTCCATTTTAATGTAACTTTCTTCAAAGAACAATATCCATAGGACAGTAACACATAAAAATACTCTTAGAAAATAAAAAGAACCATGAAATACAACAACACACCAACTAATATTGCTATAAAGAAAAAGATGAAAAACAATAAGTATTAGCAAGGATGTAAAGCAATTGGAGCTCTCAAATTCTGTTGCTCAGAATGTAAAATGATGCAGTATTTTTGGAAAACAGTTTGGGAGGTCCTAAAAAAGTTAACTAAAGTTATTATAAGAATCAGTAATTCCACTCCAGGAACGTACTCAAGAGAATTGAAACATGTGCTCACACAAAATCTTGTACATAAATATTTATAGCAGTATTATTCATGATAGCCAAACAGTGACAACAACATAAATGAATAATGTTTAAATAAAATGATATTTTTATCAACAGATACATGAATTAAAAAATGTGGTATGTCTATTTGAGGAAATATTATCCAGCAATTTGAAAAAGAATAAAAGTATATACCGCGTGAATAAAACTTGAAAACATACTCAATGAAGAATCCATTCATAAAAGGCTGCATATTATAGGATTCTGTTTATACAAAATGTTCAGAATAGGCAAATTCAATCAGAAGGAAAATAGATTCGTGATTGCTAGGAACTGAGGGGAGGTGAAATGTGGAGTGACTGCTAATGAGTATTGGGTTTCTTTTGGGTGATGAAAAAGTTCTGGAATTAGATAGAAATGATGGTAGGATAATATGGTATATACCAAAAACCACTGAATTGTATCTTTAAAACGGTGGGTTTTATATTATGCAAATTACATCTCAGTACAATCACTATAATACAAAATAGAAGATACTGCTAATTATTTCCCTGTTCTTCTGCAAAGGGACACATAATATTATGTAAAGGTATACTGGGGAAATTAGAACACACAAATACTTTGAAGACTATTGAATATATAGTCTATGTTAAGATGGATTCTCAGAGACTAAAAGCCATCATATTCCCATTCACCATTAAAACAGGGGTATAAGCATAAGGTAATAAACAGAATTCTAGCTCAGGTCAGTTCATGGGATGTAAAAGTGATCATTTTTTTCTAGTATGTTTTTCCCCATTAATTGCATAATTGGAGTGGATGCACCTGGTAGTAGAAGAATTTTTACATCACTTTCTTGAGCCCTGATATAAAAAGTATTTATCATGAGAAAGTCCAAGTGGAGGCCTCTGAAACAGTCTTCCACCTATGTAATTTGGGGGTAATCAGTAGACTGATGGCACTCTTTAAAATTCAAGAGAGACAGGAATGACAGTAGACTACAACAAAGTCAGCCCACCAAAGTGGTAACCCTAACAAATATTGCTATGTCAGATGATGTATATTTGTCAAAGTACATTAACATATTTCTGAGTACATGGTATGCAGTTGTGTAATCATTGTTTTTCCATTTGTATTAGAATAAAGGATCGGAAAGAGTTGCATTATTATTGGATAGAAAGCAGTAAACAATTCATCTTGTTGCTGCAGGGTAACATTAATTCTTCTGTCCTGTATTGTAATATTATGCACAGAAACACGAACTACTTGGACACCATGCAGGGCATCGTGCCGGTCAGCTGCGTGAATGACATTGCTTTCATCACAGAGGACATGCTACAAGTGGCATGGATGTGAGGGGTCATAGTAAGAGGACTCTTGAATCACACTCCATTTCAATAAGCAGAGGCACCAGCTAAGGGTGAAAAAGTTCACAACAGGTAGTAGAAAAGAGACATCATGAGAATCATTTGCAGATTCAAGACCAGCTACTGTGTGTGGTAGGGCCTGTACCGCATTCCACTCTATTCCAGTTGCAAAGTTATTACCAGAAGAAGAGAAACAATAGAATCCTGGTGCGGCTGTTCTCAGAATTTCCATGTAACTCGTGAAACTGAGCAGCACAACACCTAGAATATAGTGGTAGCTTAGTGCACTTCTCGATGACCGCCTTTAAGACAGCCACTCGTTCACCTGAAGGCTTGGAGTGTTGGTCGCTGACAGCTCTCAGCTGATTCATTTCTAGGACTTGCCCTTGGCTGAAAAGAGCTGTCTCCCAAGTTCAGGGCCTCTTCCTGGGTGTTTCCATATCCAGTGATCTAGGTGGGAGTATAAAGCACCAGACCTAAAGCATCAATTCTGGAGTTATCTAAAGAGTCAACAGAGATTCAATACTCCCTGTTTAAATCAGTGAAGCCATCACAGTTTAAATTATCCATCCGACTAATCCTGCTTCTTGATTCCCCCAGATATTGATCCTAAGCTTACCTTCTAATAAACTTTCTGCCCACGCATCTCTGTCTCAGAGTCAGCTTCCCAGAGAACAAACTGACCATATCAGTTAATCTATGTTGATTTAGCTTGCGCGATGACTTAATGGATACACTTGAGAGTGCCATTAAGGACAATTTCTTTCTTTCTTTCTTTTTTTTAATTTGAGACATCTTAATACCCAACATCCTATTGGATAGATTTGGGGGCTGAAAATTGCTTTAATTGTTAAGTAACCATGGGCCTCTTTTTGCTAGATGTAGGTTATTTCTGTTAATTCAGTTTTCTTAAGTCTTTAGTTAGCTACCTGTATGATCCCAGGTATTCCAATCAATAACTAGTGGTAGAGAACACACAGTTTATGTAAAATGATGATATATAAATACTATATAAATAAAAAGTTTTGTATGTAAGTGTGTATGTATATTTCTATGTATACATACCCCCAATATATATTAATAATATTCTAGGTTGAAAAGGTAGATTTTATTTTTTTAGCCTTGTTCACATGATCAGATGTTTTCCAGTGGATAGAACTGGAGTCTTTGTCAGGCAGAGTTGAATATAAATTTACGATACTGCGCCTCATAATCTCTTATCGATTTCTTTGTTTCTTCTTAAATCCCAGTATTGTCTTCCATTATGTTTCCTAACTTAAGTCCCACTAACTTTAGCACACTGAAACATTTTATAATATAATTATCTTGTAATGAAAGTGATAAAAAGAAGCCATTTACAACTATTTCTGTTTGAGCTATTTGTGTCAGCTACTGTGAAAGTTAGATTTTTTTTTTTTTTTGCCTGCAATATTACACTTCTTTATAATTAATGCCAGGCCTTAGTACAATTTGTCACATAATACGTGTTTGCATACATATGCAGACAAGTAGAAGAAAGTGTGAGTTAGAATTTTTAAGTTATTTTTATTTTTTTTATTTTTTTGGTCTACTTTAAGAATCAAAGTGTTGGCTGTGGTAACTAGAGTCCACCAGTCAATCAATATTTAACAACAGAATTTTAAGATCAAAGACATATGACTTCATAAAGGGGTAGGAGGAAGGAGAATCTTTTGATGATGACTGAAATTTTGTATAAAATACTTACAACAATATTCATATTGAATTATTTGAGTGCCTTATCGGAATGGTTAAATGAATATTATTTCTCCTTGAATACTTCTTCTCTTAGGACAAGGCCATATCCCCTCTCTAAGACTGAGGGCTTCATTCCCTTGGGTGCCACCTGTATGGGTGGTTGCCAGTATTCAAGTGCGTCACTCTCCAGAATTTGCCCCAATGAGACCTGCAGCATTCAAAATCACACTCCCTTTCTAGATAACACAAAATGCTAATGGTACATTTTTGACTTTGGTTTCCTTTTCTTTATAATATGTGTCTCTTTTAAAACAGTTTTACTTCCTTCCAATATCCACTGGTAAAAGTTGTTGTGTGGTCATCAATGTACTATCAGCTAAGATTCCCCTCTTCATATCTACATTATTTTTAGGCTTTATTCATTCTGCGTTTACTTGATTCTGTGATGGTGGATAATCTCAATCCCTATATGGAAATAGTCATTGTGATGTATAATTTGATGCCACTATTGGGAATATCTACTTTGATGTAAATTAGAAAATCAAACACTGATTATTTATGTGAGGTGAGTGTCATCTTCGGTGATGATTCTTCCTAAACAGATTGTTGCGGCATTTGTTTGAATGTATTCTTTGTTTTTTCACAAGACTGTGAGTTCCATAAAGGCAGGACTTTGTTTTGTGTAAAATGCTACATCTAATATCCTGTAGAATGTGTAATCTTTAGTATGTATCTAACCAATAATAAATAAATTCATACATGAAAACAAATATTCATTATAAATTCATAGGATGAGAAAAGAAATTTAGTGTTAATTTATTACAGTCACAATTTCTTAAAGAGAAGACAATGACATGCATTAAATAAATGAAGGAAATTGTGATATGTGAGATAGTAAGACAGTTTTTCTATCAGTAAAATGACCATATTTTCTATAATTGAAAACTTTTGAGAGTGAAACAGGGTGATATGCAGAAGCAATTCTAGAACAGTCAGGATAAATCAAAAGTGTATCAAACAAATAAAAATGGTTATTTACTCAATCTATAAAGTAATAACAATCAGATTTCCATTAAACTCTCAAAGTATTAATAAAAGGCAGAAGCCAACACAATAAAATTTCCAAAGACTGACAGATGATAACTATAAATTTAGGGTAATAAAATCAAGTAAATTATAATTGATGACTGAGGGTGAAATAAATTTAACACATGCAGTGGGAATTTACAACCTAAGATACTTTCATAAAGAACTACAAAATAATAGGAAGAAAGAAATTAAAACAATAATAAATAAGTGCATGAAGCAATGACGCACAAAAAATGAATAAAATAATGAAGAGAATCATACAAGATTAATATGTGCAAACCACAGATAATATTAGTGACTATTATAAGGCATAAAAATATAAAATTTAAATATCACCAAAAATGTAATTAAGGCAAATGATCAGATTTAAAGATTAAAAACTTCCATACATTTTAAGTGAGTGATAAAAGTATTGATTAAAATTAAACTTGTAAAATAAACTACATATATTAAAGTTTAAAGATAATCATTAAAAAAAGAGAAAGTAGCACATACAATTTCTAATCCAGGATAAAACAGGCAATAGATAGGAGAACACTAAAAAAGCAACCAAAAAATACTTATAAAAAAATCTTAAAATAATATAAGAAAATGAATTCAAGTATCATGATATATGTGAACAATATATAAATACATGAATATATAAAAATATGAATATTTTAAAAGGTATAGTTCTGAGACAAAACTTGAGGTTGAATTGTTTTAAACTTCTTGCTATTTGCTGTAAATATGCATTTAATATTGAATAAATATGTTAATATACAGATATAAAATGTTAATATACAATAAACATTTAATAAAACATGAAAAATCAAGAGACAGATTACAAAATTACTACTGAATTACTGTTAGCCTAGCAACATTAGCGACAGACAAAATAGTCTTTAAGACAAAACAGTATTACAAGAGTTGAAAAGTATGTGTATGTTATGATAATTTAAACAATATACCAGAAAGGCATATGACTCCTGATATTGCAAGTAGCAGATAAATCGATTCATATATGTCAGCAAGATTGATAATATTAACATATACATTAGTAATTGCCAATAAATGTATTTTACCTTATTCAGTTACTGACAAGCCATGAGAAAAAATTTTCTGAAGATACAGAAGGTTTGAGAAATATTTTGATCTCTAGTGATATCAGAAGTTTGAACCTTAAAGATGTGATTTATAGACATATGCACACATATGTAAAATAGAAAACCTCAATTAATACTAAATACACCAAGATAAACTAGTAACTTATTTTTCTACTATATTGCAATAAAAATATAAATTAACGATAAAATAATAGTCCCTAATGACACATGTATTTTATATATACTTTTTAATTTAATAGTGTATATAGATAATGAAATGTTTTAAGAAAGATTAGAAAATGTTTAAAATGGTATCATACTATATTCAAAGTTGTGCATTAGAGATAAAGAAGTTTTTATTGTGAAATGCATAGCCTTAAATGAAAATTTGCTAGATAAACATTCAACATCAAAAAGTAACTAAAATAATAAAAGAGTAAACCCCAAACAACACAGTAAGGAAGTGCTAGTATAAACTAAAGAAATTATAAAGAAACAATTAATGGTACAAAATACCAATAGCTAGCTTATTGAAAAGTTTAATAGAATGTATTAAACTCTGATATTTGATCAAGAGAAAAGGAGTAAATGACATTAGAAATAAAAAAACATTCTTTATATGTTAAAAATAATGTGAATACAAAATTATGCTAATATATTTTAAAAGGTAGATAAAATGAATAATTTATTCAAAAATAGTACTTTCAGTACTGACTCAAGAATAAATAAAGGACATAAAATTAGTAAGTAGACATGTAATGTTTTAAAAATTTAACCAGTAGTTTAAATATTCATATCCTTCTCCCTGCATCCTTCCCCAAAAAAGATCCAGATCGAGATCCAGATCTTTTTGCTAAGGTTTTAACAATTGTAAAAGGTAAGGATAATTCCTGTTTTAAGCAATCTTTTGTTTTTAGGTAAGAGAAAGAGGTGCAACTCTTCAAATCAAGTAAAATATCATCTAAACATATTAGTACAAAAAAATAATAGGATAGAAGATAACTTGGGAATATATATTTGTATGTTGACCAGGGAAAGCCTTTCAGAGAAAGAGATCTATGAAAATGAATCAAAATAAAAAATTTGGAGATTAAAAATGTCAACATTTGGACAGAAGCATTCATGAACAAACGGCCAGAGAAGGAAAGTCTTGGCACAGAGAAGCACTAAACCAATGTGACTTAAGAGGAGTAATCGAAGGACAGAGAGGTCAAGGAGTTGCAAAGTAGCCAGATCCAATAGGGTTTTAGCAACCAGGTTAAAGATTATGATTTTTATTCTGAATATAATAAGGGAGGGGACACAGGAAACTGTTTAAAAATGTATTGTCATAGTTTAATTTCTATTTTTAACAGGATCACTGCCTATTTGGAGAATAAACAATAGCAGAAAAATACCAGATAAAGGGTGACATTCATCCACGGCTCAAACAATAAATAAAACTCTTTGGAAATTAGAAATAGAAATGAAGCCGCTTATCTTTGTAAGAAATATGTATTATGACAATAGCATGCTGTAAAATAAGCTATCATCTTTTCCATTTTTATTGTACTGGTAGCTTTAGTTAAAGCAGTAAGACAAATTAAGAAAATAATATGTCCAGGGGTTGTCCAGAAAGAAACAAATTTATCACCTTTGCATATGAAAACATTTCTATACAGAAACTTGTTGAACAAATGCAATTGCTAAGACAGTTTATCAATTATGACCTTATAAACATTCATATAATGTAATTTGAAAAGATGCAATTATAGTAGCAATAAAAATTGTAAGTTACCTACAGACTGATGCCTTTGATGTCATTTTGTTTAGTTATAATTCAAGACATAAAACTTTCCTAAGTAAATGACTAGATTTGCCTTGGCAAATGGGTGGAAGAAATTGATATCAGAAAGATGCAACATTGACCCAATAATTATTAAATACTAACTGTGTCTGGTACTTTTCTGAGAAATTGGCATATCTCAGTGAGCAAAACAAGCAAAGCTTTCTAAAGCTTTTTTCCTCCCCACATTGTTTGATCAATCTAACACAATTCTAATACAAATGATGGCAGGAATTTTCAGACAAAATTGAGAAGCTAATTTCCAAGGTGGAAATGAAAGAGTCAGAGACCAAATATAATCAAGGTAATTTTTAATGAAAGAGATAGGAGGAACCATTAAGAAAGATGAGTAGAAGAAAGAACAGAAACATATTGTACTACAGAGCTCTCATAATTAAAACATTCCAATCCGGGAACAGGGACATTTCCAAAAAAAAATGCAGCACAGAAATGAGAGCTTCTTTGCCTTCAGACGGTGCATTCCATAGCTTGGCCTTTTCATATTAGTCTATGAAGACATAGTCCTAGACTCTTGACACTACTTGACATTATCAAGTAAGCACACAACAGATCCTCTCACACTTACCAGAAAAAAATAATATTACAGAGAATACCGCTTTTGCTAAGACAGCAAGTATTCCTCTAGAGAAGATTAAGGCTAATATGACATCTACAGTGTATAGAATATCTTTGCCTGACATAGGGGCTCACACTTATAGGTCCAATACTTTAGGAGGCCGAAGTGGAAGGATCACTTAAAATCAGGAGTATAGCCGGGCTCGATGGCTCAGCCTGTAATCCCGCGCCTTTAGGAGGCTGAGGTGAGTGGATTGCCTGAGCCGGCGGGTTCGAGACCCGCCTGGGCAAGCAAGACCTCATCTCTACAATAAAATCAAAAAATTAGCCGCGCATGGTAGCACACACCTCTAGTCCCAGCTACTCGGAAGGCGGAGGCGGAAGGATCGCCGGAGCCCAGCGGGTCGAGGCTGCCGTGGCCGGGAGCGGCCACTGCACTCCAGTCTGGGCGACAGAGTGAGACTCCAACTCAAAAGAAATTAAAATAAAAATAAACTCTAACTGAGAAAATAGGGGGAAATTTTAAGTTAATAAAATTGTAGAGAGTGAATATTCTGCTTCACCTGGCTACAGAAGAGTAGATGGCATAACAATCATCTTGACCTTGTGGTGTTGGACACAGAACTGCGTTTTGTACAGCCATTCCAATTTAAAACTTATTCAACTAATGTTTTGGAGTGAATTTTGTGGCTATAAAAAGTCTATAGAAATATGGCTATTTTTACAGTAGAGAGAATCAACTTGTGGAAATAAAACAAAGGGGATCCAAAAAACACCCCAGAATTATCTCTTGGAGGGCAGGCCCCTGGTAGGACAGGTTTCCCGCCATAGGTGAGTGTCCTTGGAACCCATCAGCATCTGTGTGCCAGCTAGAGTTGTTGGGAGAGGCTGTGTTGGGGTTCAGTGAATATTTTTAGAGATTCAACGCATCTGCCCATTTCACGATGGCTGATTTACTAGTGCACCTGCCCACGTCGTGTTGAGTGTTCAGCAGCTTTTGATCAAAAACCTCACGACCCCCTTGTCCCAATTTCTCTCTTTACCCAGTCTTACCCCAAGTGACTTTTTTTGGCTTCCTGAGATGTAAAAAGTCCTCAAAGGGGAATGTTTCCCCAATAAGGAAAAGGTAGGACAAAAAATGGCAGAAGCACTAAATGGTATCAAATTGGCAAACTCAAAAACTGTTTTGAGCAGTGGAAAAGGCATCTTGATAGGTGTATTGCATCCGATGGAGAGTTCATTGAAAGTGACTGAAGTGTAAACATGTAAGAACACATACATAAGTTTTTATAAATAAGTTCCATTTGGGGGGGAGTCCCTCTCATGTTTTGAAAGTTGAAAAATGTGCAATTTATTTTTAATTAGAACCAATCTTAATAAGAAACAACAGAGCAATGTTCACATAAGGTATCAGGTATTTCCAGGGATTAAAGTTCATCTGGGATCACACACACAAATATACATAGAATTTTTTTAAATTTTTGTGTAAAAATTAACATAATATTGATTCCAAATATGTTCTTTTTTATTGTAAATTTGAATACTGATGTTCCTTTTAAAAATAATGTATTTTTAAGCAACATATGACAGTTGACAATTTTCCCATTCAACTGAATTTGGGCAAAATGAATTTATTCCAAATTATTTCATGTTGCAAGAGATGCTATCGATTAAACTCTTACCATTCCAAATTAAAAAGAAAAATCGTTTGATGATGACCAGTGTTCAATGCTGTTTGAACTGTCATAGACCAAAAAAACCAAAGTATCCACTGAGAGTACTTATGGAAGCATTGAACGTATTCCTAAAATGGGCAGAATGTTTAGCAATGTCTGGCAAAAGAGCGTGTCAATCTTCTGAATCATGTCAACGTGACACAAGGAACAACAACTAAATAGCCCTTCCGACCATAGGGCTACTGATGTTTCTCAGTCATATTCTGCAATCTGTAGTTTTGTTTTCCTCATTTTCCTAGTCTAAGTAGTAGCAGATAGAGTACTGCTAGTAGCAATAATAGTTGTTATACCGGGAGTTTCAATTATAAGTGTAGTAAGAGCTTTCATTTGCTGAGGGTTTGCCATGTACCTGAGACGAGTGTAAATGCATCAGATCATCTTTAGAGATTAAGAACATTTCTTAAGATTCTGCAGCCATTAAATAGAGAGAGAGAGTGAGGTTATGAACTTCTTATGTCTTATCCCACAAGGTATACCTTCGCCAACATTCTTGTAACTATTATAATTCTGTCTATAAATAATGTTAAAGAAACCTCACCAAAGCAAACATGAGTTTTATTAAACTGCAGTAAGGGAGCTGGGCACAGTGGCTCACGCCTATAATCCCAACACCTTGGAAAGCCGAGCTGGGAGGATCACTTGAGGCCAAGAGTTTGAGACCAACCCGTTCAACAATAGTGAGACTCCATCTGTACAAATATTTTAGCTGGGTGTGGTGGCATGCTCCTGGAGTCCCAGCTATTCATGAGGCTGAGTACGGAAGATTCCTTAAGTTCAGGAACTCAAGAGTGTGATGAGCTGTGATCGTCCCACTGCATTTCAGCCTGGGTGACAGAGGGAAACTCTGTCCTTTAAAAGAATGTACTAAGGAGAATATATTCTTATTTGCACAGAACAGTACATGTTATGAAATAAGTATTCATTTTATTGTTCATTTAGTAGAGACTCATTGATGTACATGAAAGCATTTGCCATCTTTTCCCTATTATTTTAAATGACCAGTTCTCAATATTGTCAACATGAATCCGATCACTGTAGAAACGAACACATGCTTAAGATGGAAATGAACAAGCAGAGCTTTTCAAACTAGAAAAAGAGTAAAGAGTACAGGAGTCAGAATCAAGTTTCCAAGAAAGAGTCTAGATGATTTAGAAATAAAGCCTGAAATATTAGTAATCAAACTTTTAGGAACGCAGATCCTCAGACAATCAACTAGACACACTCTGCACTATTACTTTGATTAATTGAACAGATATCTCACAGGTAAGTGTGCTCTACAAACATGACCATCTGCCGAGGACCTAACATCTGATCAAAAATCGTAGGAGAGGCCAAAGAAAACCACAAAGGGTCATGAGAAGCAGAAAATCAAGAGTATGACTTTCTGCAAAAGCTTGACTGACTCACAAGATAATGTATGTTTTTCAACTCAAAAAATATGATTCAGTAAGATGTGTCCATACAAGCTGAATTATTGAAGAGAACTGCAAAGTCTGCATATGAAAAGATGCACGTGAACCTTGAAAATGCTTTTGTTGCATTATTTAGAGTAGCTATAAATGTCAGGTTCCTGCTAGTGGAACTTCTCTTAAGAATGGCATTTGCAAAATAATATTTGCCAAAGTTCATGTAACTCTTTTTGTGAAAACTATGGGAAAACTTTCTTCTACAAAAGTTATGTGTCCCTTAAACAAAGATACTGTAACCGATTCTGGTGTAACTATTATTTTTGTTGTTCTTACATAATAGGTTTGAGTAGTATATTCCTAGGATGTCTTAAATACATATTTCAGATTTTTATGAGCGATGTGATTGTCTCATAAGGAATTTACTTTAATTAAAATTGTTTGATAAACTACCAAAGTCACTGCAAGTGTTCGTAGAGTATCCCATTAAGCTTTCAAAAAGGTCATTTGTTCAAAGTATTTTAATTATGTTTTCATGTTGAAAAATGCTTTAGGTATATTTAATACATTATACTTTCCTTATTGTAGAATAAGCACATGAACAAGATAATTTTTGATGACTCAGATTATCCCTGCTGTTATTATTTTGTAGTTTATATTGGAATTAAGATATTCAGAAGACATATTCTAACTTCTCAGAATTTTAGTTCTGAAAAGTAATGCTGAGGAATAAAAACTCTGACTGATAAAATTAATTTATATTGTTAGGAAGAATTGGAATAATGAAATAATTTTTAATAAGTAAATGAATGAGATCCAACTGGCAGAAAATAGTAGTCCTGGGTCTAAATGTTCATTACTGAAAGACATGCTGAAATAGACACAAAAACTGCATAACTTGTTAAAAATAGAGTATTTTTAGCAGTCATAAAAATAGAGTGCATTAAGAAGTGATATTACACAGGCTGTTAATGTCATAAATTTAATTTTTATTAAAAAATCAAACTTTTAAATTTTGAATTAATTATAAATTCCACTCATTTGTAAGAAATAACACAAAGATCCCATTTATCGATTTTTTTCCTCAATGATAACATCTTGCAAAACTATAATTCAATACTATAACCAAGTCACTTTACTATTCTTCATTTCCATAGTTCAATGCTGTACAAATATAATCATTCTGCATGTAACCTTTTGTGATTGGCTTATTTTTTTCCTTTAAAATTTTTTTTTTTATTTTAGAGATGTGGTATACAATTCAGGATTAGGTATACAAATATTCTTATGCAGGTATCCTTGTTGATGAGGTGTGTTCCCCCTCCCCTAGCAGTTTCCCACTACTGCCAATCCCTTTCTAATAGTATTACAATAATTGTTCAAGGTCTACTTGTGAGTGAGAACATGTGATACTCAGTTCTTTGTTTCTGTGGTAGATCACTCAGTAATATAGATTCTAAGTCCATCCAAGTGACTGCAACATTCATAATTTTGTCCTTCTTTATGGCTGCACAATACTCTGGAGTTGGCTTGTTTCATTCATCAACGTTCTCTGAAGATTCAGCGCAGCTGTTGTGTACATCAGTAGTTCATTTCTGTGTATTACCGAGGAATACAGTCCAGGTACAGATGTAACCCGGTCTGATGAGCGACTCGCCTATTGGGAGATATCTGTGCTGCTTCCAATTTTTTGCTTTTATGCATAAGTATATTATAAACACTTATTTAGAGGTTTTTGTGAGACAGTTTTTATTTATCTGGGATTAATGCCTGGAACTGTAATTGCTAAATTATATGGAAGTCGCATAATTTTTAAAGAAGCTACCTAACCATTTTCCAGAGTGACTGGTCTTTTTTTTACATTCCCACCAGCAGTGTTGAGTGATTTCATTTCTCCACATCCTCGCCAGTATTTGGTGTTGTTATTTTTTTCTTTTAAGTATCCTGATAGACATATAGTGGTATCTCATTGTGGTTTTAAATTGCATTTCCCTAATGGTTATTGATGTTGATGATCTTTTATTGTGTCAACTTCCCATCTGTATGTTCTCTTTCATGAAGTGTTTACATCTTTGCCGGTTTTCTAACAGTTGATATTTGAGAGTTCTTTATGTATTCTAGATACTAGTCTGTTTTAGCTTTTGTTTTTGTTTTTGTTTTTTTCCAGGCTGCTATAATACCATAAACTGGATAGCTTATAAACAATAGAAATTTATTTCTCACAGTTCTGGAGGCTAGGAAGTCAAGATCAAGGTACCAGCAGACTTGGTGCCTGATGAAGGTCCATTTCTTAGCTAACAAATTCGATTTTGCCTTCTGCCTGCATTCTCTCATAGTGGAAGAGGGTTTGCTAGTTCTCTGTGGTCTTTTCTTTAAGGGCAGTAATTCAATTCAAGAGAACTCTGCCTTGATTATCTAATTTCCTCTTAAAGCCTCCACCTCTAAATACTATCACCTTGGGGGTAAGGATTTCAACATATCATTTTGGGGTGTCAAAAACATTCTGTCCATAGCAGTTGGAATTCCATTCAGTTCAACATGTTTTTGAATCTTCCTAGAGATGTTACCTTTGCACTACAGGTTATTTGGAAACGTGTTTGGTTTCTAAGTGTATGGAAATTCTCTGTTTTTCTACTAGTTAAGTTTCTAATTTGATTCCATCTTGGTCAGAGAAGAGCCTCTGAATGATTTAAATTCTATTAAATTTGTTGAAGTTTGTTTTATTGCCCACGGTGTGGTCTGTTTTGACAGATGTTCCATGGGAATGTAAAAAGAATATGCATTCTGCTGTTGGGTGGCGTAGTTGGTGGTGCTATTTAGTTTTTTTATATACTTGTTGATTTTGTATTTAGGTCTATTAGTGGTTAAAAGTGTCCAGAAAGTTACCAGGATAAAACAGAAGCTGTTCAGAGCTAGAACTCCTCCAAAAGTCATTGCAGCATTAGCCATAATCATTCTAAGCCACATATATATTTTGGTCAATCATATATTCCATAGCACAAAATTAAAGATATGCCTGAATTACCTGTCAGGCTTTAACCATAGAAACAGAACAAGTAGGAGATGTACATTAGGAGATTTATTATAAGCTATTGGCTCATTGTGAGAACTATCAGGCAGGTTCAAATTCTCAGGACATGCCATCAGGAAGACCAGAACTTTCAGGTGAAGCTGCAGGTCACAAGCAGAATTTCTTATTTTTTAGGTATATCTCAGCTCTGCTCTTAAGATGTTTCAGCTGATTGAATCAGGTCAACCCCACATTAACTAGAATAATCTTCCTTACTCAGAGTCAACTGATTATGGACTTTAATCACATCTACAAGATACCATTACAGAAACACCTAGATTAGTGTGTGATTGAATAATGGAATGGTAGCCTAGCCTAGCTGACACATTGCACTGCCCATCATACCTTAGCTTCATAGATCAGACCAGCTCACCTGCTCCCCATGTCTCCTCAAAGAACCCCTTCTCCGTGAGGGTTTTCCCAGCACCTCTGCTTAGAATTGCACCGCCTCCCTTCCAACACTCCCTATTATCCTGTCCTCTATTTTTTTCTTAGCATGAATTTCTTCCTCACAATCTATTCAGTATTTTACTTGTTTAATTTTCCTTTGTTGCCTTTACTAGAATGTAGGCACCATGAGGGTAGTTATTCTTGTATGGTTCATTGCTACACTCCTGATACCCAGAATGGAGGCTGACGTATAGTAGACACTCATTAAATATTCGTTAAATGAATGAACAAAATTAGGCCAATAGTTCCCTGATCTTCACATTCGTTTATGTTACATAAACGTAAGCAGAAAGTGGAAGTGGGTAAAATACTGTGACGCTCTAGAATTAAGTTATTAAATCACCCAGAAGAATTTGCAGATCCAATCGTCTTCTGAAAAAGTGACATTTTAAAAAATTTTGATGGACATTACAGAGATTTTTGTTTACCATTAAGTTTTAAGATTGTGTACAGTCCAAAATAGGAGTGTTTAGTGAAAAGAACACTAAAACTGTTCAATATTTTAAGATAATTTTTTACTTGAAAAGGCATTGTTTCATTAAAATTGCAAGGGGGGGACCCCAACAAACCCCTGGAATTATCTTTTGGAAGGTGGGCCCCTTGCAGTACGCTTGGAATTTGTTCCTCTAGATCAAATCAAACTTTGGTCAACCAAAGTATTTATCTGGAAGTTCTGAGAAGATTGCACCATGAGCTGCAAAATAAACATCCTGAGTTGTGGTAAACAGGTGACTGGTTCCTCCACCATCACAAAGCACCTGGCCACGCGGTGCTGAGTGTTCAGGAGTTTTTACCAAAAAGGGCATGACCCCATTCACCATCCTCTCTATGCACCCAATTTTGTCCCAAGTGACTTTTCTGTTTCTTTGTTTGTTTCTTCAGGTGAAAAAAAGTGCATAAAGGGAAACATTTTGCCAATATGGAAAAGGTGAAACAAAAAATGACTGAAACACTGAAAGGCGTCAAAATAGACGAGTTCAAAAACTGTTTAGAGCAGTGGAAAAAACATGTCAATAGGTGTATTGCATGAAACGGAAAGTACTTTGCAGGTGACTGAAGTTTAAACATGTAAGACACGATTTTTTTTTTTTTTTATTGAGTTGGAGTTCCACTCGATCGTCCAGACTGGAATGCAGTGGCCGCTCCCGGCCACCGCAGCCTCAACCTTCTGGGCTCCGGCGATCCTTCCGCCTCAGCCTTCTGAGTAACCGGAATTACAGGCGCGTGCTACCACGCCCGGCTAATTTTTTTTTTGATTTATTGTAGAGATGAGGTTTCGCCTGCCCAGGCGGGTCTCAAACCCGTGGGCTCAGGCAATCCATTCACCTCAGCCTCCCAAGGCGCGGGATTACAGGCTGAGCCACCGAGTCTGGCTTAAGACACAATTTTTAATAAATAAATTCAGAGTTTTGGGGGGGAACTTTTGTTGCATATCTCAGAAATAGCACTTCAAGAATTTAGAAATACTAACAAATATTAAACTCCACAAAATCTTTATCTACACTATCAAATTTTAAACTGTACACATTATTTAATTCATCAATTCCACCTTTAGAAATCTATTCTATGCATATACTTTTGAAAGTTTGCGAAGACAGTTGCATATGGAAGTTTATGTCCATCCCAACACCAATTTTAAAGGCAAAAGTGATAACATAAATATTTATCAAAAAAGTACTGATTAAATAAAATATTGCACACCCACGCTGTGAATTACTATGTAACAGATAAAAAGAAAGAGACAAAATTACGTGTAAATAATTCTGAAGTAACATTAAGTGAAAAATAAAAAATACAAAAGAGAATATGTATTGTAAGCACTCATTTATTAACAAGGATAAATGTGCACGTTTAAATATGCTTGGATATCAATATAGAATGGTAAGAAAAACAATTTAAAATATGTTAATAGTGTTTCTCCCTAAAGTGTGATACCAGGTGAAATCTTTTTTTTTTACATTTGAATACTGATTGTTTTCAAAGTGGATTTATTACTCTATGATTAAAAACTAGGCTACAATAAATAAGTAAAATATGTTTATGCTTTGACACAGCAATTTTGTTACTAGTAATTTATCCTAAAGAAATGATTAAAGATGTGCATAAAGATTTATGTATATAATGTTCCATGCAGCATTATTTATTACAACAAAAATGGAAAATAGCCAATCCTGCAATATGAGAGTGTGGTTAAATCAATTACGATGCATCTATTTTATGAATACCATGTACTCACCAAAATGAAGCCGTGGAAGTTGATGTATAATCTTTTATTAACAAGTTTTAGAAGGGGGAGGAAAAGGTTACAAAAAAGTATATATAGTTGATTCACATTTGTATTAAATATATGCATATTTTTACCAATGCCAATATGTCAAATTCTTACCTGATTATCTATTTTGTTGGCTTAAGGATTTTTTTATGTGCTTCTTTGTGCATTTTTGTACTTTCTCAAATTTCTGCAACACATACATTACTTTTAGAGATAGACAATGTGTTATAAAAAATAATTTGTGTTATATTTACAAATATGAGAAATTTTCCTGCATGAGAAAATAAAAACCTCACAAGTTTTAGTGTAGCATTTACAAGTATTGTGTCCTTTACCCAAGTTTTTATTAATACACCAAAGAGACTGAGTTGCAGCCTTGAAAAACAGAAGACGAACAGACCCAAACACCTGATGAAATGACGTTAGATAAAATCAGCCTCACTGGGGAAACACTAAGAAACCAAGTCTGAATGAAGACAAGCATTTAATTGTAAAAGAAATAGCAATGATTTAGTTAAAAAAAATGACTAATTATAGTTATGTCACTTCACTTTGTTTCAACATAAAAACGAGCATAGGGCTGGGTGTGGTGGCTCCCGCCTATAATCCCAGCACTTTGGGAGACTGAGGTGAGAGGATTGCCTGAGTCTGCGGGTTCAAGATCAGCCTAGGCAACTTGTTGAGACCTCACCTCTACAATAAATTAAAAGATTAGCTGGGCACGGTGCTGAATGCCTGCAATTTTCAGCTACTTGGAAGGCTGAGGAGGAAGGATCGCCTGAGCCCAGCAGGTCGAGGCTGCGGTGGCCAGGAGGGTGCCACTGTGCTCCAGCCTAGGTGACTATGATTTGGTAAATGCCAACTACATGATTTTTATGTAATTCTTGCAAGATCTTTCCACATATCCACTTTGGGGGAGGATTTTATGAATACTGAACTGAAATAGCAAAGAAGCTTAAAACATTGCTCAAATACATGTACCTAGTAAAACAGTACAGCTAGAATATATCCAGATTTCTTTGAACCTAAACTCGCCATGCTGTCTATTAAGTTCCCTCTTGTCAAGATATTTTCCTGTTTGTGTTCAACAAACCTGACGTCCTGATATGCTCCAAACATCAGACACTTGAAGGAGTGAATGCAGAGAATGGTCATGTGTCAAAGGAAAGTGGTGTGATTGTGAGCCCAAAACAATTCTAGAAGAAAGTAGAACTAGAGGAAAGACTTTTCTTCAGTCGTGAGAGGAGTTAAGACTAAACTTTTAGTATCTAAAGAGTGACTAAACATAGGGTCATTGATTCTTTTGAGCGTCATCTGTTTTTATCCCTTTTCTTCCAAGATGAAAAGTTTGAGAATGGCGGTCAAAAACTTGGTTTGGGCAAATTGATTGTTTATCAATTTCAGCCCTTTCTCATTCACAGGCAAACAGTGGTGAAGAGATTGGAAAAGGCATGTTGTGGGGAATCGCTGTTTCTCAGCTCACAAGAATTTGGTGGACACCTAGAAGAATCTACTGACAGCACAAGTGGCACCTTGACGAAAGCAGAGGTGACCAAGATGATGATATTAGAATGAGCACTGGTGCTCAGACAGCTATACTAAGAAAGGTCTAGGCTAGTGACAATACCAGGAAATGTACAAGAGGCTGAGAGGTTACAGGAATGGCTACCTGTGATGGGTACCAGAACAACTCAACTTCTCATCACAAGCAGAGCAAAGTGGAGGAAAGGAACAGCCCAGAGGATGGGTCTATTCATTGACTAAATCTCAAAGCAAATCCCCTCCTCTCAGACAGGAGTTAAAGCCATCAGAACCGTGATACAGCTGGTCAAAGGCCTTAATATGAGCTATGCAAAATATGACCATGTAAACTAATATATTTCTTTCTACAAGGAAATAAAATGTTATAGATTTTTATTAGTCTCCTACAAACGAGTTAAAGCTTTGGGCATTTTATCATCATCAAATGATCCCCACTCCGTTTGTGTTCAGTGGACCTGTCTTCAAGAATACATTTAGTGATGCTGAAATGTCACAGCTTTACATTTCTTTGTATCTTCATAGAATCCTCTGTGGATTTTTTTTCTCCCCGGTAACTGTGCCTACTTGAAATTGCGGTTTTTAAAAATATCAGACATCTCTCCTCTTGTACCAGTGCAATTATTCAGTTTCTAAGTTTAGCCAAGGTGTTCCTTTCATGTCTTTCTTCTTTGCTTCTTCTGTTCTTTCCCACCACTATCTCTTCTCTTCCCTAAGTCAGATTTCCCTGGAAAGATTTTTTAAAAAGTCATCAGTGCTTTAGAGTTGAGAAGGAGAAAAAAACAGTGCATTAACAATAATGACTCTGAACTATAAAAATCATATGTAGGAGGAAGACAGCAAAACAATTATCACGTTGTAGCTAAATTTTGTGAACTTCTAACCATCAGCAAGTCATGCTGTGCAGTTTCCTTTCAGAAGCAGTAGTAATAGAAAACCCACTTTGGAGGAGTGGGTGCAGGTGGGATTAAAACACTAGGACAGGATGAAATCACCAAAGAAAAAGTACACCTAGGAGAGAAAAGTCCATGGACAGAACTCTGGAAACCTAGCAGGAAAGATGATAGGTGAGTGACCAGTGAGATGAGAGAACTTAGAGAAAGAGAGCGTAAGCAGTTTGAGGAGGAGATTAACTAATCAAATCGTGGTCATGGAGAAAATAAGATGAAGACTAGCCATCAGATTTAGCAACACAGAGACTGGTAAGTATGTTCAGTAGGGTCCTGTGGGAATGGGAGCACAGAATGGAGGTTCAAGAGAGAAAGGAAGAAGGAAAATTAGCAAACTTTTGAAGAGCTTGCTTGTTCATTGTGGACGTAAAATAGGGTATTGGCTGAAGATAAAAGTGTCATCAAGCGCAGATTCTTTTCAAATGGGAGACACGTGTTTGTATGCTGAAGTAAAGGATCCCACAGAAAGGGAAATCAGAGGATGACGTAAGAGCGGAAGAAATGGTACTTGAGTAGACCAAGGCCAATGTCTAGTGCACAAGGGAAGTACTAGGTCTTGGCAACAGTACCAGCAGCAGATGTGTAGTTTCAAAAGAGATGGACGTCCGATCAGCTTTCTTGCCGTAATCATTTCACATCGTATACATATATCAAACCATTCCATGGTACATCTTTTATATATACAACTTGCATTTGCTAATTATACCTCAATAAAGCTGAAGGAGGAAAGAAAAGGTAGAACATATGACCATTGACATGGCAGGTTGGTAGTTTCTATTTTCTCTGTGAGCTACAAGGTAAGATCTGAGAGTAAAGTGATAAAGTATTGGAAGGATTGAAGAGTAACACGATGAGATGCAGGCATTCAGGAGAGTAAGAATGGGAACGCACTCGGGACTCCAGCGTTATTACTGCAGAGCTTGAAGGGCCTCTTGAGGTAAATTGCTATGAATTAAAATGGACACCTATGTGTCCATCAGTTGTGTGGGAGCAAGCAGGAGAAAGTGAGGGCTGGATTTAGCCAGATGAGTACGAACGATTCAGAGAGGGACATGGAAAATGATGGTTTATGCGAAGGAGTAATTACTGTGATTGACCGTGAGATTAAATCCAGGTGAGGAGGGTAAGGGATGGTGAAAGTGGTGAATAAATTGACCAGAGGTTTCATTAATCCTTGGATGGTGGGAGATGGCATGCTAGAGAGAGTAAGCAGGACAAGCAAAGAGTGGCAGTCACAGAGTAGAACAAAAAATAAGTGCTCATGTATTGAAAATCAGAGCCATCAAAGAAATTATGCTTATATATGAGAGGAGACCCCCAAAATCCAGAATTGTCTTTTGGAGGGCAGACTCGTGGTATTACAGGCTTCTCCCCCTTAGGTGAGCATTCTAGGAACCCATCGACATCAATGTACCAGCTAGCATTGTTGTGAGAGGCTGCATTCAACTTCAGTAATTTATTTATTTATCTTGGAGGTTCTTTCATTGTATTTGCTCATTTCATGATGGGTGATTTATGAGCACACCAGCCCGCACCGCTCTGAGTGTTCAGTTGTTTTTGACCCAAAACTGCATGACCCAAAACTGCATGCCCCACCCTCCCTATTCACCCTACCTTGCCCAAGTAACTTTGTTTTGTTTGTTTTCCTGGATGAAAAAAGTTCTCAAAGGGAAGCATTTTGCCACTGTGGAAGAGGTGAAAGATAAACGTCAGAAGCACTAAAAGGCATCAAAAATGATGAGTTCAAAAACTGTTTTGGGCAGTGGATAAAGCATCTTGATGGGTGTATGCATCAAACAGAACGTGCCTTGAAGGTGTCTGGAGTTAAAACATGTAAGAATAAATAAATACACAATTTTTTATAAATAAATTCCAGTTTGGAGGGGGTCTCTTCTTGCATCTCTCAGCTGATGGACCTAGTCATGAAAAAAGTCCTGCTTTCCACAATACGTTCCTTGAAGATATTTTCAAGTCAGTAAATACATGCTTTTGGTGGGTCTATGATTATTTTGAAAGAGGAAGTTTCATAAAATGATGTGAGAGAATTCAGACGCCTAAGCGATGGCATCATATGTTTGCAAACATATAAACACACATGTTAACCCAAACACTGACACATCTTTTCTTATTGTTATGTGTAGCTGAAGTAAGTAAGGCTTTTCTCTACAGACACATTTGCACCTTGTTAATCTGACATTTAAATGGAATTTAAAAGTTCCTTTCCAATTGAATTGCCATTTAATCTAGCTAATCCAGATATTTTAAAGATATATTCCTTGGCTGTGCCTTGCAGCTTTAAAATTTATTAGTATACAGATTCCCTAAAGTACACCTTCTCTGTAAAGTGAGTGCAAGGAGTATTAGGGGTCAGGCCATGGAAAATCACTTCTGGAGAATCTGGACAATTGCAAGCTCACTGCACTTAAGTGTGCCAACCGTTTTAGTTTGACTAGTTCTTGATCAGAGAGCATTTCAATTTTAAGCTGAACTATCTTGGCCAGACAGGAACAAAATACGTAAATACATTGGCCAACCTTTGTTAATATGATTATATCTAAGACTCTGCATGAGATGGAAAAACATTATTTTTATAGATATAAGCACTTGATCGGTCATTATGTTAACCTGTGAATTATAAAATAATGGAGTGGTCTTTCCTTCAGATTCAGATGTCTTTCTTCAGTTATTTAAAAAGAATTTCAAAAGCCTGGCAATCTACGTGGCCAGGTTGCCCCTGGTCTGTGCCATCCGAGTACTAATTACCTGCCAAGGTTTCTCTGACTCTTGGTGACACTGTGCACCACAGCATGGGAATTAAACCCTGTCATCCACAAGTTTAGTGACATTCAAATCTTTTGCAAAATCCCGAGGCCAGTCTTACATGACAACCAGTGAGTGACATTTAGTCACTAATTGTAGATTACAAGTCTTGCCTTTGCTTTCAGTAGGTTTCTTTCTCCAGTTCTAACTTAATCTCTGTAAAAAAAAAAAAAAAAGTCTGGTCTAAGCTGCATAAAACAATAATGACGAGGTTGAAAGACGTTGAAAACAAACAAGATGTGCAAAACAGCTTCATCATTGGTCAGGATTGAGGGGCTTATACACCTGAGTCTTTTCTTCCAGGTTTCTGAAGCATAAATCCCTAATAATAAGTTAATAAGTACCGCAAAATACATAGATAAGAAAATGATAAGGTTTATTGGCCTGTATACAATACACTGCAAAACAAGCAAATGATAGAGTGAAAAGGAATAGCATATTTTCGGTGTTGAATTTTTTTTCTTTCTTTGAGTTGGAGTCTCACTCCATCACCCAGGCTGGAGTGCAGTGGCACACTCCCGGCCACTGCAGCCTCGAACTGCTGGGCTCTGGTGATCCTTCCCCCTCAGCCTTCCAAGTAGCCAGAACTACAGGCGTGCATTACCATGCCCAGCTAACGTTTGATTTATTGTAGAGATGAGGTCTTGCCAAGTGGCCCGGGTGGGTTTGATTTTTTGACCAACCTACTACGCACAAGCATAGGGACATGGTGGTTTTTGAGTAAAGTCACCAGGGTGGTAAAAAACAGGTGTCTATGATCAAGAAGAAAATGTTGCTCACGAAGTAGAAGCGGAAATAAGAGAATTGTGGAAAGTTTCCTAAAGGTAATTGAAAGGATTTGGACAAGCACCAAGAGTATCAAGGAAGATGGCTGCAGGCAGGGGCAGGTGGGTGCAGAGCTTGGTGCAGGGCGTCTGGAGCTGTGTTTGAAATGGTGGTGATGCTCACTAGAGCAGAGGCCTAAAACTTACTTATGAAATGTGGGAAATCCAATTAGAAAGGTAAATTGGGCTGTGTGCTCATAGAAACCAGTAATTCTCGAAGTATCATTCAGAAACCTCCGGGAGTTCCTAAGACTATTCCAGGGAGTCTGCCAGGAAAAACAATGTTCATCAAAATATTAAGATGAGTCGCTTGCCCTTCTACTCTCATTCGCTCATGAGGGTACAGTGGAGTTTTCTAGAGGATTCGTGGCACGCAATATCTCAGCAGACAGAATGCAGAGAAGAGACGAGAAAACCCTGCAGTCTTCTAGTAAAGCCAGACCTTAAAGAGACTTGTGAAACGACTGTAGAACAATGTGACTCTTCTCATTCCTTTTTTGTTTTGGGAATATGGCTACTTTCCCAAAAATATATTTGTTGACGTATAATATGCTTTTTATTTTTTATTGTTTTTTGTTTGTGTGTGTGTGTGTGTGTGTGCTTGTTTTTGTTTGAGTGGGAGTCTCACGCTGTTGCCCAGGCTGCAGTGCAGTGGCACGATCATCGCTCACTGCAACCTCAGCCTCCTGGGCTCAGGCAATCCTTCTGCCTCAGCTTCCTGAGTAACTGGGACTACAAGCGTGCGTCATCGTGCCTGGCTAATCTTTTCTTATTATCATTATTATTATTACTATTATTTATTGTATAGATGAGGACTCACCATGTTGCCCAGACTGGTCTCGAACTCCTGGGTTCAGGCAGTCCTCTCACCTTAGTCCCTCCAAATGCTGGAATTACAGGTATGAGCCACTGTGTCCAGTCATTCTTTTCTTATTTTTTATTTATTTTTGAGTTGGATTCTCATTCAGTCGCCCAGGCAGGTGTGGTACACTCATAGCCATCCCAGCATTGACCTGCCAGGTTCAAGCTATTCTTCCACCTCAATCTTTCAAGCAGCTGGAGCTACAGGTGCGTGCTACCACACCTGGCTAATTTTTTGATTTATTGTAGAGATGCGGTCTCACCATGTTGCCCAGGCTCTTCTCAAACCCATGGACTCAGGCAATCCCCTCACCTCGACCTCCCAAAGTGCTGGGATTACAGACTTCAGCCACGTGTCCGGCCTTCTTTTTTTATTCTTAAATGCATGAAAACTGTTTAAAATTTGTTCTGATTCCTAATATATTAAAGATGAATATATGGAACTTCTATTCACAAGAGCACGTTGGGATCCTCGGTGATTCTGAAGCATCCAAATAGATCCTGAGTCCAAATATTTGAGAAGTGTGGAGATGAAAGAATTTGAACTTTCTCCCTGAGGAAGGGGTTGACCGAAGGAGAAGTGATCGTTGAAATGGATCGAAAATGATGGGACAAGGTCAGAGTTTAGAGCTCAGCCCTATTTATCTGCTATACTACGCTGGGAAAAAAATCCGTTTTGTAGCATTTATAAGCTTATTCCTTCAACTTTTACAAACAAGTCTTCTTCTGTGCTAGAGAGTACACAGCAGGTACATTAAGCACTGCTCGGATCCCACTTTAAAACCCCTTTGCCCTTCTCCTTATTCCAGCTTTTGTCATCCTATGAAGAACACCGGCATCAATCTTTCTGCCCAGGTGCCTTGGCCTTGACTCAGGCCTGCGCCGCCTGCCTCACTCTTTTTTCCTAAGCTCCTCTGCCCATGGGAACCCACTGTTCGCTCACCCGTGCCCTGTCCAGAGACATAGGACACCACTGGACAATGCTTGATGAAGACCAATAAATCAACGTTTCCACCCCTTTCCCCCTGAGTCAAAAATTCTGAGACACGTATCCCGAGGCTTTCACAAGATGCAAGGGAAAAAACACGGTGTCTATCAGAGGGGACAGCTTGATACCCCATCCCTGTTTGGCTTTTCCTCCTCCCTGGTGTTACCCTTCCTCTTTCCCCGCTCCCTCCAATGGGATTTGCAAACAAAAAGCCCACCAAGAAGACTTGACTTTCTCTGTTTGGGGAGGAACCCAAGCTAAGATCATACTCAACCAAACTTTTTGCTTAAAAATTTAAATATTTTCCTGTCACAACTAATTCAAGTCAATCTGTTTTCTATTAGCGAGAATGGAATCCATGCCAGGGATTGCAGCGCAAGAGAGACAAACGTGAAATGTGTCTTTGACAAACAAATGCTCTCATACATATTTGCTTCCGTGTCTTAAATGAAGACCAAATAATACGACGATAATAATAATAATATGTAAATATATAAAACATGTGTTTTATATATATATATAACTTACATGCACACACACACACATATATATATAGTTCAGCTATCAAATGTATCCATTGGTTAAATTAAGGCTTTACTGGGTAGTAGCATTATTAATAATAGTGAGTGAAAGTACTCAATGAAGTAGAAAGACAAAATATTTTAAGCTTTTAAGATCCTGCTCCATCGTGTCTGAAGAAAAATGGTCAAGTATCTTATTTAACATTTTCCTGGTGCCTTAGAATTTTGCATACATTTCTGTCTTCAGCAGAGGATTTCTCCTAGGTATTCAATTTCATTCCATCCCCATTAATCCCATGTAGCGACATCTCATGGGTCATTGTTAACTTCCAGAATCTCCTCTGGCAGGAAGCCCTCTTCTCAGGACTTCCGTTCAGGGTTTTGGTTCCACTTGAAAGTGCTGAACATACTTAGAAGAAATAAGCCAGGCTCGGTGGCTCAGCCAGTAATCCCGTGCCTTGGGAGGCTGAGGTGAGTGGATTACCTGAGCTCACAGGTTTGAGACCTGCCTGGGCAACTTGGTGAGACCTCATCTCTACAATAAATCAAAAAATTAGCCGGGCGTGGTAGCGCGTGCCTGTAGTTCCAGCTACTTGGAAGGCTGAGGCGGAAGGATCGCTGGAGCCTAGTAGGTCGAGGCTGCAGTGGCCAGGAGCAGCCACTGCACTCCAGTCTGGGCGACAGAGTGAGACTCCAACTCAAAAAAAAAACCATAGTGGGAACCCTCCCCAGTAACCTAACCATGATGGCACCCCAATCTCAGACTTCTGGCCTTCAGAACTGTGGGAAATAAACGTATGTTGTTGGATCCACCCAGTGAAAGCCTTCTGTTGTAGCAGCCCAAATGGACTAAGACGCAGTCAGAGATGCCACCCTGGTGCTGAGTTGCCTGTGAGTGGACGTATGTGAGCAAAAGTTGGACGATCGCCTGCTGATAGAATCACTCTTGGGGCTAGGTTTCGAAGAATTAATGGAAGTCTGCCAGGCAGACAGAGGATAGGGAAGAACATACCAAGTGGTGTCAAGGGCTTGGCGGTGAGGTGAATTTCTTTGTTTTCAAAGAAAGGAGAGAGATATGTCTGGAGTGCAGAATACGTGAACAGGACCGGGAGTATGGTTGTCGATGATTGGTACTGTCATCTGAACTTGTACCAATGGGTCACACACCATGTCCCGGTCTCCTCCTCTTTGAGCTTGGGGCTGTTTTCAGTGTATGGAAAGTAAACCAGTTGTATTTCCACATGTTTGCAGTAAATTTCCATTCTCCCGAGGAGGAACTCGTAGGAAACCTCGGTCGGCGTTTTCACTTTCCCCTATCTTTGCTCAACCATTAGAGGAAGCTCCCTGGGAGCTCACAGCTCATCAACGAGCTCAGTCAGGGAAAAGCAGAAGCGGGATTCTGCTGCCTGTCGCACAGGGCGTTGCCTGCAGGACCCGAACTCCCGGGTGTAACAGCACATCCACTTCAGAGCATCCCCAGGGGCCAGGAGGAAGCACGTCCGGACTGCCTGACTCCGCTCTGAGCCGAGCGGTGGGAAAGCCCCATCCCAGCTCCCACACCTTTCAGCGGAGAGGCCTGGGACTAGTCACTAGTGTCTGGAACCTCAAGTTATTCTGAAACAACAAGAATCGTCATACCTTCCTCAGAGGAGCATTTGAAAGATTCACATGAGACGTGACACCTATCAGGTACCAGTTATCAAACCTAAATAACAGTGGCTTCAGGCAGACAAGAGTTGCGTTTTCTCTCCCTCTCTATCCGTTTCCCTACATTGGTCCTCATCCTGATGGTCCGTGCACCGCCGTCAAAGTGCTATTCAAAATTGAGCTGGTGGGAGGTGGGGAGAGGGGTAAGGGTTGAAAAATGACCTTTTGGGTCCACGCGCACTCTAAAAGCCCAGACTTCACTGCTGTGAAATACATGTACGAAGACGCTTACACATGTACCTTCCAAATATATTTTTAAAACTTCAGAAAAATTCAAAAGCAAACTTGAGTCAGATCACGGCAAAACCCTCTTCCTTGGAGAAGAAGCCACCATCCCTCCCCCCCCATAGTCCAGGGGCCTTACACACTCACCCTCTCCTTTCTGAGCTGCTTTCCTCTCTCCCTTTGTCTCTCTGGCCCCCTTGCCACTCCCCTGCTGGGTCCTTGTGCTGACAGTCCCCTCTGCCAGCTACACTTTTCCTCCAGAGATCCGGCAGCTTGCCCCCGCTTCTTCTTCAGGTCTTCTGTAAGTCTTTTTTTTTTAATTTATAAAAAATGTGTATTCATTCTTACACGTTTACACTTCTCTTTTTTAACATATTTTTTATTTTAAAATTGTGGGGTACAGTTAAGGGTTAGGTATACAAATATGCATCGTTCAGGCACCCTTGTTGATAAGGGGTGTCTCCCCGTCCCCAGACAGATATTCACCACCATTAATCCCACCTCCCTTCCCCTCCCTGCCCCCCCCCATAGTTTCCCACCACTGTCAATCCTTTTCTTATAGTATTATGATAGGTGTTCAAGGTCCACTTATGAGTGAGAACATGTGATACTCAGATCTTTGTTTCTGTGAGAGATCACTCAGTATTATAAACTCTAGTTCCATCCAGGTTGCTGAGAAATTCATGATTTTGTTCTTTTTTATGGCTGCGTAGTATTCCTTCATGTATACGTATGACATTTTTTTAATCCAGTCCTCTTTTGATGGACAGCATGGTTGGTTCCAGGTTCTTGCTATTGGGAGCAATGCTGCGATAAACATACATGTGCAGGTATCTTTTTTACAGAGTGATTTGAGTTCTTCAGGGTATATTCCCAGTAGGGAGATTGTGGGGTCATATGGGAGGTCGATATTTAGAGCTTTTAGGAATTACCACACTGCTTTCCACAGAGGTTGCACTAGTTTACACTCCCACCAACAATGTA